>LZPO01119016.1:0-11629 GCA_001675575.1 Neotoma lepida | reverse complement strand
GAGAAAGAAAGAATATTTTTAAAAACTAGCAACCTAAATTCAAAAATAAATCTTAAAGACCATCTACCATGATCAAATCAGTTTCATCCTAGATAGTTGAAGATAAATAAATCAATAAATTTAACCCACCACCTTAATAGACTCAAAGACTCAGGCCACTGATCATCTCATTAGACACAGAAAGGTCCTTTGACACAATCGAGCATCCCTTTACAATAGTATAAATAGAGCAAACATTTCTCCATGCTAAATGGAGAAATCCTCAAAAAGTTTCCACTCAGGAACAAGGCAAGGATTTCTGTCTACTCTCTTCACTGTTTTTTTAATCTTTTATTGAAAATAGTTTTTATTCATACAATATATTGTTATTACAATTTTCCCTCCCCTTTGCTTCTCCCATTTCTTCCCCACCTTCCCATCCAATTTACACCCTTTCTGTCTCTCATTAGAAAACAAAGTTGTTTAAGGAAAAATAATAAAATAAAATAAGATAAATCAAAAACAAGCAAATTGGAATATAACAAAACAACCAAACAAGAATTAAGAGCCAAAGGAAAAGCACATGAAACCCATAAAGATGCAGAAATACATATATTAACATTCACAAGAATCCCATAAAAGCCCCAAACTGGAAGCCATAGTATATGTGCAAAGGACCTATAATGTGGGAAAAAAACACTTCCCTGACTTAACATCATGAGACAAAGAACCTCCAAAGATGCCACTGAGGTTGTTTTGTGTTGGCCATCTACTGCTTCACTCTTATTAATACAGTGCTTGAATTTTTAGCTAATGCAAGTAAGACAAGAGAAGGGAATAAAGAGAATAAAAAAGAAAAAGAAGAAATCAAGGTATGCATATTTGCAGATGATATCTTCACATAAGAGACTCCACCTAGTCCATTGCAGATGATATCTTCACATAAGAGACTCCAACTAGTCCATCAAAAACTTTAGAGTTGATGAATAATTTCCACAAAGTGGCAGGATATGAAACCAACACAATCAGTAGCTTTCCTATATACAAATGGCAAATCACAAAAGAAACTTGGGAAATAATATACACGATCCACAAAGAAAAGTCACAAGACTGCAAACTAGGAAACCAGAACAAAAATCACTTGCACAAAATATGGTTATTTTTCTAGAAAATATGAAAGAAACCAAATAATCAATGATAAAATTGCACTCAACAAACTAGCCAATTTTCAAACATGTAGTCAAGATTCTATTTCCTAGACACAAACTATAACCAATTAGAGAACACAGGAGGATGAAGGTCCAATTCGTAGTGCTTACAAGGTAGAAATTAGTTGACAGAATTTAGAAAAATCAAGTAAGAGGATAAAAACTTGCTTCTGGAAGGTAAGTAATAGAGAAGTCAATTATTCCAAATAAATTCCTATTGTGGAATAATGATAAGCATTGTATTTGGTAAATAGTGAATATAAAAATAGCTAATTTTCAAAAGTAATTATCAGTAAAACTATTGGTAATCTCAATAAAAGCTAAATTTTAATCCTCTAGTAATTAAAACTATATAACAGTCAATAGTTAGATCAATTTGTTTTTAAAAGGTCTAAAATAGGCCCTGTGTGCATTATAATTTACTATGTGACAAAGTGAATATCACAAATCAATGTCCAAACAGAAGGATTACTCTATAAATAGTTTGTGTCAAACTTTTGTTCCCTTGTAAGAAAAAAATCCNATTTATAGACTCACTTTACAATACAAAATATTAACGCTAAAATAATTCTATAACTTCTATAATTCTATAGTCAAAATATAATTTAAAAGCAGAATAGATTGATGTGTGGACTCTTAGAGGAAGACTTGAAAACACTGTATCATTGGAGTTTCCACAGGCTAGACTAGTAGGGAGCACTGGACCATGAGACCTGACTCTCACTACTGTCATGGGAAAGAATGACAATAGACAATCATCAGCCAGAAGCATAGCAGCAACATTCAACAAAGAGATAAACACCACTCACACCAAGGAAGGGTTACTTCTCTTACCACGGTATCAGAAAAGAGAAAGCTAGAAAGTGAAATCCCAGAAATCACAAAGTAGGTAGCCCAGGTCCCATCGGAGATGAATGCATCCATTCAGGAAACTCAGAAGTGCCCCCAAAGACCATGTGGAATTGAAAGTATTTTCTAGTCACTCAATCCTCTGATTTGCTTGGACAGGACACTTGTGTTCTGTTCCAGCACTGCGAAGTAACCCAGACAGTACCAATAAGAAGGAATGATCCTTTCAGTAGGCAGTGATACAGACAAAAATTATCAATTACTTAGAAGTCAAGTATATGTTTTCTGTGGAAAATCTGTCACATTAAAATAAACCAAAGAAAAAATATCCACCAACAGTAACTTACATAATTGTTTGGTGAAAATACACATAAATTTATGTTTTACAAAACTTAATCATAAACTACCTGATTTCATAGTTAGTCTTAAAAATTCTGACAATGTGTCATATAACTCTTTTTCTATGGACTATCTATGCATTGTTATTTGAATGTCTGTGTAAAATTCTCTTGTACAGATAGATCAATCTGAATGTTTCCCTGTCTTAAGATCTTTAGAAGGCTGTAAATAAATAACATAATACAAACATCATAAAAGAGTTTTCAGGTTATTTCCTAACAAACACTCACTCACTAAAGTGGATTTTTTGTGAGAAAAAAAAGTATAAATCTGTAAGTTCTCAATACCTTATAAAACTATGCTTCAGCAAGGCTTCACAATGTGTACTCCTATGCCCTTCACTCTCAGAGCCAAATGTCTGCTCCACATCTGAGCCACATCCAGTCCTGCAACTCTCTCTCGACTTCTGTGCCCTGTACTTCTCTCTCTCTCTCTCAAGTCTTTTGCCAGACTTGAACTAAGATTTCTTCATAGTCTATAGTATGCTTTCTAAGCTCTAGACTCTTCCCACTCTCTATAGCCCTAGAAGAACTTTGTCATTTATTGACAAATATTTTGGCAATTTTCGTAATAGAATGAATCCCTAACTCTAATCTTTACCAAGTGGTATATGTTTTGTCCCTGAGCAATGGGTAGGCAAATATGAACAAAATACATATATAATTATATATGTATATATAATTATATAGCAATATAATTTAAATACATATTTACATAAATATATAGTATATATTTATTATATATAAATATATATTATATAATTATGTGTGTATTAAAATACCATAATGACTCCCATTGTTCTGAATGCTAACTGAAAAATGTGAAAAGCAGAATAAAAGCAAATAAAAATATTTAAAGCACCTTCAATCCAGATTTAAGATGTAAATTTACCAATGTAAAAGGGGGGTAGCAATCATTTCAAACAGCCACCGCACATCATTTGTAACATGAGAAGTGTCCTTCACAGCTCCTTGACAGAGTTCAATTGTTTCCAAGAGCAGAGAGAGAAGTTAGTCTGTCATTACTAAACTAAGACATGTATGATCCCATGTTTTAAGTTCTACAAAATGAGGTAAGGATAGTAATATTCTTGAGGAACAAACACCTTAGTCTCCCCAAAAAAAACTTTCAAAAAAGAAAGAGATCGTTATGATCAATTACTGAACACCAGCTTTAGGTCAGGCTCTCACACAGTACATAGAAATGAAGCTGAAATGAGTAGAAACAGAGGATNATAATTACTATGTTCAATATGATTTGCAAAAAAACATATAGACAAATACACAAAGTAATGTTGAAAATACGGAAGAGGAAGTAATTGAGTATTTCTTTGAGAGTCAAGAAAAGTATCACAGAGAAGGTGGGAAGTGTGCTGGCTTTCAAACAATGAGTATGACAGAAAGGCATCCTAGGTGGACAGAGCCACAGGGACACTGTCCTGCCATCCTACAGTGTTCATAGGAAGCAGTGGCGATGCACCCAGTGACCAATGTATTATTTTAAATATTTTTTTAATCATAAAACAGCAAGCTTTGTGGCCTGCTACCAATCCACTTATGTAATATGTAGAGCTTTCTTGATTTTGTTAATTTATATAATATATATATTATATATATATATATATATATTATATATACTGCTTGGCATTTTTCTTCACTTTCCTAACAGCAAAGGCTAGAAGTCAAACAACAGCAACAACAACAAGGTACAAAAAATTTAAATAAAAAACCTCAAAGATCCAAACTGAATTCAATGCTTTCTTTGTTATTAATAAATATTTATGGGCCTAAGTTTTATCTTATTGTAATGTTTTCCATAAATAAAACTGTCTCTGGTAAATGTAAAGCTGATTTGCATTTTTTAAAACAAACAAATACTAGGTAATGATAGCTAATCGGCCACCTACATTCACTTGAAAGCAAAAGTTTTCACAGATGGATGAGAGGGGATATTTGGGGGCTAAAATCAGAAAATGTACATGCTGTGTCTGGAGAACCTAGTCAGCCATGCTGAGTAAGTGAAGGTTTTTTGTTGGTGTTTTGTTTGTTTATTTTCATTTTATGTATATGGGGGGAGCTTTCTGTGTCTGTTTTTCATGACAAAACACCAATTGTAAAAGCGCAGATGACAGCATGGAGGGTGGACTTGAACAAGAAGAGCCTGAATACTGCTCTAGCACAACGCTGGGGGAGACAGAACTATAGCAGATAAGCTGTGTTAGTTAGTCAGCATAAATAAGGAGATTGGTACGTTGTCATCACATGCTAATTAGCTGATCTGGGGCAAATAAAGAACCATTAGCAGTCTGACACTAAAGTATAGTAAAGACATCTGTCGAAATGAAATCCATGAACAATGGCTTTCTTACTCAGAAAGTCATAGAATGTCTTGCTAGAAAAAACCTTAGCAATTACCTTGTCCAGATGCAGTCAAACTTCAGTCCTCATGCTTGGCTCCAATTCAGTGAGCTCTGGTGGAGTCCAGGAATTTGGACTTCCATGAGCATCCCTTTCTCCCCACATCCTCACCCCATGATGCTCCTGCATATGCTCCAAAGACCACAGTCTGAGAACCTCGTCTTCGAACACATCAAGAGTCACATGAGAAAAACTGAAGGGAGCTGGCATGATGAGCATAATGATGAAAGGATTCAGAATTATAACCTTGATTCCTAGCCCTAGTAATGTTTGCACAGCTCGTCTCTGACTACTCCCCTGAAAAGCAGAGTCAACTTGGGCCCAACTTGGTGAAGCCAGAATGTCCAATCTTTAAAGTTATGTAGCCAAATTCTGAAATCAAGATGTTTTTCTAGAGTGTTCCTTTTCTTTTTAGTTTTTAGGTATAGGGGATCCCAACTCAGGTTACAGCATGTTTACTGTAGTCGTAGGAAATTTTCAAAGTTTGTGCACATCCTAATATGAATTTCATATATATTGTTTTCTTTTCATTAGTTACCACTTGCTTAGACTGTTCAAATAACAAGACATTTCCAGGTACACCAAATCCCAGGTATTCACAGTTTTACAGAACTTAAAAATCAAAGCATCAGAAATGCATAGGAATATTTTGGAGTATAATATCTGACTGGTTAAGTTGTGGAGCTGAAAGATACTAGAAGTCTCCCACTAACTATCAACTCACAACCTCTTTATGCATCAGTATGTTAAAGTTCTCTAAGGTTCAACAGTAACCCCTCTTATCTAAAGTTTCAGTTACCTGTACCCAATTATACTCTGAAAATACTAAATGGGAGATTCCAGAAATAATTTATGTTTTGAATTGAATGCCATTCTGGCTCGTGTGATAAAAATTACTAATTTCATCCACGTGACTCTTAACTTTGTCTAGTGTGTTCACACTGTATGTGCTATCCACTCAGTAGTCACTTAGCAGCCTTCTCAGTTACCAGATTAACTACCATGGTATCACAGTCCTTGTGCTCAAATAACTCCTGATTTTTCTTAATAATGGCTTTAAAGCACAAGAGTAGTGATGTGATTCTGACACATACAGTAGAGAGAACACAAAGTGCTTCATTTGAGTAAAAAGGTTAATGCTTAAACAAGATATTTTGAAAGAGAGAGACCACATTCACATAGCTTTCATTTCAGAGTATCGCAATAATTTTCTAATCTATTATTAATAAAAATTGCTCTCTTATTGTGTCTAGTTCATAAATTAAATACTGTATAGGTATGAACATATATAAAAATGTATATAAGATACAATATTAAATATGTTTTAGTCAGCCAGGGGAACTCAGTGGTAAGGGGAACTTTGGGATGAGATTTTCCTACAAACCACTCAGAGATGTTATAGGTAACAGTTGTAAAATTTCAAGATTTAAAGGAGCTAGTCAAAATAAAAGTAAAAAGTGTATAAAACCCTTCATACATTTCAAGCCTACACTATGACTAAAGAAACATGATGCAGATTGAGGCATGGGCCAATAGAATCATCTAAAAGACATATATCTTGGACTATGCTTTAAAAGAAGGAAGTGTGGCTACTGACAGGGTAGCAATGACAACAAAAATAAATACACAAGAAGAATTCGTAAATGGGCCAGGTTGATATAACTACTGCTGAGAGAAATGAGCTATTTTATTTATTCTTACGGGCTCTTGGCCATCACAAAGGAGAATATGTCAATAAAGTAAAGCACAGAATACAGCCATTTTTCCTTGCAATGAATTCTATTTACTAAAAGCTGCCTATGAGATAATATCATTTGTACTTATATCATTTGTACTTAATATGAGCTATGAATTTATTGTCAATACTAAATTAATATACTACTAAGAACTCATTTTATATTTCTTGGCTCCAACATATCAATTAATGATCCTTCTGCTTTATTTATGTTTTAATATTATTAAGCACACAAAATGTATTTCTCTTCCACCAAAATGAGCTGAGACTTTCACTGGTAGATTGCCAAAGAGCATTGTTTTAAGCCCCTACCTGGACATATCACCCAACTCTGACATGAAGACAGGAGGTAGAATGACAAAAAAGAAGTTCATACTGCAGCTAATTTCAAAATCTAGGAGAATTTTGAAAGGTATATATTTGTCAAAGTCTGGCAGTTTTAAATAAATTGGCAAACACCAAAATAGGTTGTAATATTCACCTATTATAAAGTTATAAAGGTAAGCTTCTGTTATAAAGAACAACTTCTCACTTCAGGAACAACTCTCGCTATCATGACCTGACATGCAACTATGTCCAGTGATAGAATGCTCACTACCGCACATGAGAATTCACTGCATTTTGAGCAGTTTTCATTAAGGCAGTTTCCCATTGTCTCTTACTGACCAGATAATCTCCCTGTGACATAATTCAGTGGAAAGAGCAAGAGTTATCAAAAATAATTTCCCATTCTACAATTTACTGATTTTGTCTTTCAGCATCCTTTTAAATCTCTCTGATTCTCAACTTCCTCGCCTACAAAATAATACACCACAATGGTTTGTTCTATGCTTTAGGTTGTAATTAAAAAGTACAATGATTTGTCTGGCTCATGCAGTTGCTCAATGGATAAAGCATTTGCTTCAGCTGTACCATTTGGTGTTTTCATCCCTCCTTCATGTGTGTATGACAGCCCTTTAATACAGCTGTGGTGAACTTTTCCTGAAACTGTTCATCACCCTGTTAACTATCTGTTAAGCTCCTGCATCTTTTTATGGTGCTGTATGATAGCATGTCACCATGCCATTGGGGACCACAGGGATAATCCAATGTAACAGTCTGTGAATGAGCTCTTGGATGGCTCAGTAATTGTAACATCATCAAGAGAGATTATAGAATAAATCTGATGGCCATTTCAGTTCAAACCATTAGGAGTTGACAGAAACCAATGCAGACATGACACCCCACTCAGCATAAATAGACTTGATTCTGGCATACAACTGCTTAAGACAAATATCATCAGACAAATTAAAAATTAAAAAATAACTCAGAGTCATTTGTAAGGGACTCATCTAGATACAAAGAAGTTTAATGTAAATTTATGATAAGGTATATAAAAAATACTAATTTTAAAAACTGATATTTTTATCAATATCACAAAAATAGTCTTAAAAGGTAAAAAAGATTGGGACATGACATAAAGGGAATTACTACATAAAAAGCTCAATTCACTAAGAAGATATAATTTTATATGAATATGAACTTAATGATTTATAAAAAGTATTTGAAGCAAAAAGTCTGAAACACAGAAAAATGTGCAAATGCACACAATACTGGAAGTTTCTAACATCCCCCTTAGTAATTGCTACAGCCCTTGGCAAGTAAACATAGAAAAACTGAACAACAGGCTTGATCGAATGTGCATCCACAGAAGAGGACATCTAACAATTATGAGCATGTGCTATTTTTAAGCATATATGGTTTAAAAATTAAAATCAATCTCATTTTAGAGAATCTATAGCTCATGTCTTTCAATGTGTGACTAGAAAAATGAGTTGTTAAAGAGTAGCAAAGAACTATCAAAGAAAATTATATATTTGAGAATTCAAAGTACACCTCCAAACTACTCAAGAGTAATAGAAGAATAAAAATTAGAAAACACATGGAACTGAAAAATAACAAGATAATAATCAAAGGTCATAAGATTCACAGTTTTACAAATGAACTACATACAATTTAAATTTAAAGCATTCAAAATAAATATATACATAAATGCATATATGACCTTAAATACTTCCAGTAGAAAGTAAGAAAGTTTGAAAAATTAATGAGCTGCCAGGGATGATAGGACATATGTGTAATCCCAGCATTCTGGAGGCTGAATCTAAGGCAAGCCCAAGTTACACAGTGAGGCTGTCTCAAAAATCAGAAGTAAAAAAGAAAGAAATTAGAAAAAAAAACAAGCAAAAGAAACATAAGAGTTGGAATGGAAAATGAATATAAAACAAGAAATTAATAAAACAGAAAACAAAGTATAATAGGAGGAAACAATACATCCAAAACTTGGCTCCTAGCAAAAACTAATAATGCTGTCACATCTCTGGCAAATGTAAATAAGAAAATAAGGGCACAAATAATATTTGCAATGGAAAAGAAAAGCTACAGCTGTAGTAGCTATTACAAAGCTAATCAGAAAATTTCATGAACTATTTTAGGTGAAATGGACATATTCCCAGAAAATTATGAACTACTAGGAGAGAAAGAAATTTAGAAAAATTGTAATGCTCATTCATTATCAAAGAAACTAGATGTATAATGTTCTATAGCAACCAAGTATCCACAGCTGAAGGTGCTGGGCCAATATATTATCTTTGCTGGAACTGATTAAAGCACCATATGATATGAGGCACATAGCTATTTAACTAGCATCCCTAGGATCAAGGATCAGAAGGGGCATCCAGTTACAAAGATCAAGTATGTTTACAGATTGACTAGCTGTGAGTGGAAGCCAAAACAGTCCAAAGCTCGGCAGCAGGTCCAGAGTGTGGTGTGGGATTGACCTGGCAGGTCTTTTGTGTTTTTGAGGTAAGAAGAGACACCATATGAATTTTATAAAAACAAATAATAGGAAAATCACAATAAAGCCAGTCTCCCTAAGATTTTGAAACAAGGCCATGCCACTTCCAAATAAGAAATACAAGCCATTCACAAAACACCTCCTAGGCCCCAAAAGGGACGAAACAGCCACTATGGACATCAATTTACCAACAAGGACAGGAGCATGAGTTGAGATCCATCCAACTCAACAGCTATAAGGTCAGGCAGGTCTGGCAGTATCCCAGAATATCCAGGACTGGACAAAACAAGGACAGAGGGCACAAGCAGATGCCATATTCCTGAAGCCTATGCTTGCCACTTCTCTTTAAATGGTACCTGTAACCACATGGAATGTCTCTAACAACCAGGTAAGAAACAGAAAAACAATCCACAAGTAGGTCAGGTAAGGATACTAGTGTGACTCAAAACTGAGCTGCAGCTACATAGCAACCCCAATCAGAGACAGCCTCAACAGCAAAGTGGGTAGATTATCCTAGTGGACAGGGCTCCAGGTAAGGTACTTAGAGGAAGAGGAGTGTCTCACTGCTGGAAGACATCAGGATAGACAGTGAAGAGTGTTCTGGCTGGTTGGTCAGGGGTCTGGAAGAAAGATCAATGGTGTAAAGGGATGGACTGGAGGCTTGATGCAGCTGGACCTATGAAGAAGCATCTCCAGGTGGGAAAATGAGTACAGTACACATTAGACTGGCCAGAGCAAACACCTCACAGAGAAAGCACTCAAGTGCCAAGGAGACAGAATAGCCCAAACTATGTCTTTAGGCACAACAGTGTCAGCACAGCAATCATGACAGAATAATGGTGGTGGCAAGGATACAGGCAGTAAATGGACCTAAGGACAGAGGCTCCACTCTCCTGATCAAGACTGACCTAGACCAGCAGTTCTCAACTTGTGGATCATAACCCCTTTGGTGATCACACATCAGGTATCCTGTACATCAGATATTTATGTTACAATTCATAACAGTAGCAAAATTACAGTTATTAATTAGTAATTTCATAATGAAAATAATTTTATGGTTGGGAGTCACCACAACATGAAGAACTGTATTAAAGGGTCACAGCATTAGGAAGGTTAAGAACCACTGCTATAGACATTGCTGCTAGCAACTGTCCAACCTGGCAGTAAGAGACATGGCCAGCAAAACCTGTGAAAATTCTAAACATGACCACAAGTCACTACTCAGAATTGCACACCAAATACATGCTCAGCTGTCATCTCCCTTGCCTCTCCTTATGCCTCCTGAGTTTATACTATCACCATGGCTCAATTTATCAGATATTTGCCTACCAGTATCTGTGGGGTTACACCAGTTCATACTTTTCCCTGAAGCATGGAAATTTTTATGCTCTGTGTTTATTGGGCTTTTTTTGTTTTGTGAGTATTGAGACAAGCCTCTTAAAGGATATGATAGGATGAAGCAGAAGCTGGAAGACTTAGTCATACCAGCAAGAGTTTCTGGAGCTTTGAAAAGGTCTTTAAAGCTGAGAAACTAGGCTGAGCACATTCAAGTGCAAATGCAGCTTGAGCAGCTGTAATTTCCTGAACACTTACTACATGCAGACCCTGGACAAGTTCTGCAAATACAAAAGGGTGAAGAGAGAAAAGAGGATTCTTTTCTTATAAGCTTAAATCAGTGGATACAGATAATATACATTAACATACACAATCACAGAAGTAAATTCCTAGGGAGTGGTAAGAAGGAAATATACTAGAAGAATATACAGGATGAGGGCTGGAGAGAAGGTTCAGCTCTTAAGAGTACTGACGGTTCTTTCATAGGACTTGCGTTTGATTCTCAGCATCCACATGGCAGCTCAAAACTGTCCACAAAGTTCCAGAGAATCTGACAGTCTCTTCTGGTTTTTGTGGTATGCAGACACAGATGCAGGCAAAAAACCCATAAACATAAAGTTAAAATAGGTAAATCTCAAAAATAAAATAAAAATAATATATAAAAAAGAACATATAGGAAGGAACCCAAGAATAAAGAAGTTAGCGATGATATCCCTGAGAACCAGAGTAGGCACACAGAGATGGCAGATAGGGGTGAGGACAATAATTACTGCAGGTGGAATGAAATATGTAAGAAATCCTCCTATGAAAACAGAGAGACACCAAAGCAAAGGAACCAGATCAAGACTTCAGACATCCTTGGAAGCCTGGG
>LZPO01119012.1:0-11673 GCA_001675575.1 Neotoma lepida | reverse complement strand
GGAGATGAGAGGACTAAATGATGGAATTCATCTGATAAACAAGAGAATGATGAAGAAGGAGATGAAAGATGGGAAAACATTTATTAAAAGAAAGTATATATTCATTTTCCTCCATTGGGAGTGCTTACAGCATTGAAGTTGGAGCAGAGAGGACAGGGAGTACAGTGGTGGTCCAACAGAGGTGTCCGGTCCCCTGCTCTGCTATTTGACGAGTCCTGGGAAATTTTAAGGAAGAAACTGTTCTGTGGATCTTGCACATGCTTGAATGCAGCACTTTCTGATCTATAATCCTCTACTTCTCCTTATAATCACTCAGTCTTCAAAAGACAATTCAGCACCACTTCTGGGAAACATTTCAAGTGTTCTTCCTTTGGAATCTTGTGGTTCAGCACCAACCTGGGTATGAAGGGTCCCACGTATCTTTTAACATTAGATAAAAATATAGAAAGCCTTATTGGTGGTGTGAATATTCTATTTATTTCCATGGGAGAAAGACTTTGTGGGGAAGCATAATTCCAGAAATGACAAAAAGACAGGGAAACATGAAGTATACAAAAAATTACTATTTATGCATTTATATGTGATAATGTAGTCTCATATTCATTGAATTTCTGGTAGAATTAGAATAAGGAAAATATTTAGCTATCACATATACAGGTGCACTGAACAATTGAAAAATACATTATTTGCACAGGAATAGAAATATACATTACTTTTATTTTCTTCATTAAAACCTCATACTGCTTTTAATCAGAAGATGATTTAGATTTGGGCTCCTCACATCTTTTCTTTGACAGTTTTATTGAGGCATAATTGACATATAAGATGTTTGAGTTATATAAAGTATTATATACATATATATATATATAGTAAAAGAACTATCAGAATGAAGTTAATTAGTAGCTTCATCATCCTGTATGAATATGTTTTTATTAAGAACGTTTAAAATCTACTCTAACAAATATTGATTGTGCCATTAAAAAATAATATTAACTGTAGTGACCATGCTGGGGTCTCCAGAATTAGATTGTGTTGCCTTGCTAAGACTGTGTGCCCTTTAGTTAGTGTATTCCTATTTCTCTAATTCCCTAACCCCAAATACCTGCCATTCTACTCCACAATTTTCTGAGTTCCATTTTTTTAAGATTCTGCATGTAAGGGAGTTTATATAGCATGAGTCTTATTGTGTCTGGCTATTTCATTTTGACAGAGTCAGTTTTTGTCCATGTTGTTGCAAAAGGCATGGCTTCCTTTTTAAGACTGAAAAAATTCATATATTTGTCCATATATGGGTCAAATTTTCTTTGTCATTGATATTGACTTATCCATTGAATAATGTAGCAATGAAGATGGGAATGCAGATATATCATGGAAATACTTATTGTGTTTTCTTTGGATGTGTGGAACACATGATAGCTGTGTTTTCACTCTTTTGAAGAATCTGCAGACTGTTTTATGTGCTGACTGGAACAATTATATTCCATTGTACCATCTTCAAGGATTCCCTTTTCCCAGTCTTTCCAGTCTCTTACTTCTTCCCATCTCCTGTTTTGGGAACAGTAGTCATTCTAACAAGTGATAACAGAGTCTTCTTTGATCTGTATTCCCCTGGCAGTTGGTGAGGCAGAGAGTTTTATTTGTTTTTTTTTTCTTTTTTATTAAGAAATTTTTTATTAAAAAAAGAAAACGCAGAGGTTATAGATGCTTGACCTTAGAATTTGTGACCTAGTTGAGGAGCTAAAATATGCTCATTTAACTAGAGTGCCAGGTAATGTGTGAGAAATCGACCTGTTGACACCTCTGTTTTACTGCATACCTGGGATTGTAAATATCAATAAAGTCCAAGTTCCAATCTAGAAGAAGGAATGAAGGTTGGTTTTGGAAGGCTGGCTGTTACACCCTTGGAACTTAAGCAGAATGTATTAAAAAAAAAACCCAAAAAACAAAAAAAAATTTTTTTTTAAATTCATTTTATATACCAATCACAGATCCCCCTCTTCCCTCCTCCCGCTCCTCCAGCCTTCTCCCCACATCCTACCCCCCATGCCCTCCTAAAAGAAGGTAAGGTGTTTTCAAATACCTGTTGGTTGATTGCATGTCAGTTTTGAGAACAATCTAGTCAATTTCCTGTAACACAGATTCCTAAATGGTCTTTGAATAAAAAACCCTGAGCCAGATATTGGAGTAAATGCTGAAAGATCAGAAAGACAAAGGAACAAACCACAGACATTTCTTACCTCTAGGACTCCTCAGCCTGAAAAAGGCTTCAGTTCCTGACTCCTCACACCTTACATACTTTTCTCTGCCTAGCTGTCACCTCCTTCTTAGTGTTGGGAATAATGGCATGTGTGCTTCCTAAATACTGAGATTAAAGTGTGTGCCACCACTTCCTGGCTCAGGTTCTCTCCTAGACTGAGTCAATCTCATGTAGTCCAGGGTGGCTTTAAACTCACAGAGATCCAGATGGATCTCTGCCTCCCGAGTGCTAGGATTAAAGGTGTGTGTCACCACCACCTGGCATCTATGTTTAATCTAGTGGCTTGTTCTGTTCTCTAATCCTCAGGCAGATTTTATGAGGATACACAATATATCACCACGACACCCTTTCTGACTTTTTAATTAAGTTACCATTTTCTCCTTGCCATTGAGTTCCTCTACATCTTCATTGGGTAATTCCTTCAACTACGTGGTTTCAAACATTTCACCCCATATGTTAGGTTGTTTTTGCACTCTATTATTTTATTTTCTATATGGTAGCTTTTTAGTTGGATGAAATAAAATTTGTTTCTTTTGTTTTTACTTCCTGTGTTTTGAAACCAAGCAGAAATACCATTGGCCAGACCAATGTCAACAACATTTTCTCTATTTTTTTTTGCATTTGCTTTTGACAGTTTATATAATAACATATGCCTGTAAATGTACTTGGAGATAATTTTGTCCATGCTATGAAGTAAGGGTCCAGTTTTATTTGCATCCATCATTCTCAAAATTATTTATTCAAGAGACATGTGTGTCTCTTGTATGCTCTTGGCATTGTTGTTGATGATCAATTGACCATGGATGCATGAATTTATTTCCTGAAATGTTCTCTCCTCCATTGCCCCATGGTCTACTTTCTTCCTGTACCATTCTGTTCAGATTAGTACACTTTGGTAATTTGGTGGTCAGGTATTTTGGTGACTCAGCTTTGCTTTTGTTAGTTTTGTCTAGTTCAACCCTTCTGTGGTTCCATGCATATTTTATGATAGTCTTTATTTCTATATCTATGAAAACATCCCTGGACTTTTGATAAGGATCGTGTTCATTTGAAAGACCCTTTACGTATGATGCAGGTTTTGAGACTATTAATTCTCCCAATCTATATGCATATGTGTCCATGTTTCTCAATTTCCTTCTTTAGTTTCTGAGTTTTTAATGTACAGCTTTTTCACATGTGTGAAAAAGCTTTTACTTTTATGTGTTTTACATTTTAATTCCTGTAGTCTCTTGGGCTGTAAGTCTTGACCTGGTACTAGGTTGATTCTAGAACCTGAGACCAACTGATAGACAGATTCACTGGGTTAAGCTTGCTCTTGGTTCCATGGTAAAGTCAGGTGCTTATTTTCTTCTCTTTGTCTGACTTTGAGCTTGGAAAAAGTTTGGTGCTAGCAATATGACCCACCCTTCCTACACTCCAGGAATCATTTTTATTTATCTTTTTATGTTTTCAAATTTTAAGAATATAACATAATTACAGCATTTCTCCCTTTTCTTTCTTTCCTCTATACTTTCCTCTATAACCTTCCTTTCTCTCTTTCAAACTCATGGCCTATTTTTCATTAATTGTTGTTGTATGCATATGTAAGTGTATATACATATATATTACTAAATATAACCTTTTCAGTCTGTGTAATATTACTTGTATATGTGTTTTCAGGGCTGACCATTTGGATTTCTTACCACAAAGAAATGATCAATGAGAAGACAGATACATTCACCCTGATTTGAACATTGTTCAGACTATATATGTATTTAAACAAAGGATACCTCATAAACAAGTGCAAGATTTGTGTATTAGTCAGAAAAAGACATTGTACAAAAGTCAGCAATGACCCTAGGATGTAGTTTTCTGACCTTTTGCTACAGTGCTCCTCAAACTACTTCCTGGTTTTAGTTTACTTTTATTTTAGCCTTACAATAGCCACCTATATAGTGACTACTATTATTCTCATTTTACAGATGAGACAATTCAGGTAGAAGCTTGTTAAATAACACATTTCTTTTAGCTTGTAAGTAGCATAACTAGGATCTCAGTGTATATGATATTTCTGGAGCTCTTTAGGAAGTGAATCTAAGAAAGGAAAACAGATTCTCAACATTTCTTGCTGTGGTATCTGATTTAGGCATAGGGCTGTGTTAGGTCTTCAGTGTACTGAAAGATATCAGAAGTCTAAATGGCTCATCTATGGAGCAAAGCTGCTATATTGGAAGTTTTTTGGTTCTTCTTTTGTTTGGATTAGAGGAAGGATATGTGTGTGTACCTAGGAAATATTGAATATTGTTACTGACAGGTAAGCTATTTGTGTCCCCTGGCCTCTTGGGAACATCTGTATTAGTCACCATTTCCATTGCTGTGACAAATATCTGAAAAGATCAACTTAGAGCATGAAAGATTTATTTGAAGCCATGTTGCCTGATTCCATCTCTTTTATGACCATGACAGGGCAGAAGCATGGAGGAAAAGCATGGCAGAGAAAAACTGTTTATCCACAATAGCTAAGAGACATATAGGAATACTAGGAAGGGACCAGAGGCAAGATATCATTCAAAGGCATGTGTCTAAACCATACTTTCTCTTTTGCACCCCCTCTCAACAGCCCATCACATTATGAATTTATCAAATGATTAGTTCTCTGGACTCCCAACATTTTATCACTTCAAATCCCATCCTGTGGCAAGCCTTTAGGGCATATCTGAGATTCTAACCATAACAGTGTCTCAGCTTATAGCTGTGGTCTGGATGCAATTATTAACAAGTCAGTTTTAACTTCAATGGTGTCTCTGGGTAATATATTCTTTGATCTTTGGTTCCATGGATCTTGAGAGATGGACTTTGCATCCACGCAGCATGATATTCTAGATTAATGTCTTTTTACTCCCATCCTGTTACTAATTCCCAGGAAACTCTTACTGAGGACATCAACATTTCAAGAAACTTCATTGTTGGCTTATCTTCCACAGAAAACAATTTAAACAATGCCAAATTAGGTAACTTCTCAACTCACAGTTTCTAATCACCGTTTACTTCTCAAGACTATTTGAACTTGCCTAAAATTCCTTGTCTTGCTATGACAATAGTATACACATATGGGACAATTCTTACCAGCCCCACTGTAGTGATTTGTATTGTCAACTTGAAAGGATCTAAAATCACTTAGGAGACAAAGCTCCCATCATGCCTGTGAGGGATTTTCTAGATTAAATTAATTGGAGTGGGGAGAGCCACAATGACGTGTAAGGCAGGCACAGCGGGGTTGGGGTCTTGGACTAGATAAGAAGGAGAAGGTCTGCTGGGCACTAGCATTCATTGTTTTCAGCTGCCTAAGTATGGATGCAGTGCAACCAGCTCTTTGGAGCTCCTGCTCTCACGTCATTCCTACCTCATCTGTGAGCCAAAACAAACCCCTTCTCCCTTAAGTTGCTCTTGTCAGGGGACTTTATCACAGCTACTGGAAAACTAACTAATACCTCAACCAAGTTCATGAATTGAAAGTTCCACATTAAGTCAATATCAAAAACCTTATAAGTACATTGGTTTTGTTTTACCTACACTGAGGAACAGCTATATCTCTATTAAGGTGTTAAGGTAATACTTCTGGCAAAGTGAGATTAAACTTAGCATGACCTTATTAAAAATACACTCTGACGCTCTTTTCAGGGAGTTAGCACTTTGGCGATATCTCATGTTTTCTCTACTTTTTCTTGCCTATATCGGAAGATCAATCAGAGGTCAAGAGATTCACTGGGCTCAGAGTTTTATATGCATTAACATTTTGCTACAGAGAATCTTTGAGCTGAGCTCTCCTCTCATTCCCAGAGCAAATGCTTTACCATTTCTGAACTGAACGTGCCTTCTATCAATGTTTAAATTCTGTGAAATGTTCTTTCAGGTGGTATTTAAAATTTGATGATGGTCTATAACAGAAGCTGTTTTAGTTAACTACTCCTGGAACTGGGGTTACAGGCAGCTGTTAACTGCCCAATGTGGGTGCTAGGAATCAAACCTGAGCCTCTGCAAGAGCAGTAAGTGCTCTTACCTGGTGAACCATCTCTCCAACACCCCCCCGCCCCGCAAGCCTTAGTTTATAGAAGAGTCACAAGGACATTTTATTGAAAGAAATCCATGAAGTAGTGGTATAACTTGAATAAAGAAATATTTGAAGTCTAATTTGGGTCAATTCTGGTCACAATTTACTTTTCCTTTATGGGAAAAAAGGCCAAAATAACCTGAAATAAACTTATTTTATAAAGTAACAGTGTGAAAACTTATTGTTCTTTTTGCTGTATTTTTTATTGTGCTTTGGGACTTGGTTTACTCAGCTATAAAATTTTTAATAGAATATTTCTTGCTTTTGCTTGGGAAGCTAACAAGAATATGACACTTTAGGGGTTATTTGATGGAAAGTAGAAGGAAGTCTTTAAAATTTGCTGAAGCAAGCTCCAGCTACTGTACTACAAATCTAAATATAGTTTCTCTTTACTTTGATTTTTCTATAAGGCAAATTGGAATCCCTCTCTGTATCAGCAAAAATTTAATTAAAGACCGCTTCAAAATCTTCTCACTGTACTAATCTTGAATGCTAATCATACTTGGAATTTGTCTAGTATTTTTCTCCAGGCGTTGTCAAATATATTTTGTTGGTGCTTTAATTGCTATATATGAAGCATTTTTGGTTCATTTTAACCCAATGTGCTCTGTGGAAACAAGGACGAAGTTGGAATTCTTCAGATAGTGCTATCCTTCCTAGGATTTCAGTTCAGTGTTCTTATCAGCTCAGCTAAAAATGCATGGAAGGCCTGCATAGACGCCTCAGTTGGCCAAGCGCTTGTTGCACAAGCATGAGGACCTGGGTTTGGATCCTGTGTAACAAGCTGAGTGCAGTGCGTGTCCAGAAGCTCACCACTGGGAAGCAGAGTGAGGAGAAATGTTGAGGCTTGCCTGCCAGCCAGGCTACTGAATTGATAAACTCCAGGTTCAGTGAAAATCTGTGTCTCAAAAAAAAGAGAAAGATACCCAGTGCTGATCTATGGTTTCCACACATGCATACGTATGTGCACACACATGAAAATGTACATACGCAAGCAGAAACACAAACAAAGCTGTGGAAAGTAAGTACAAAACTCCACGTAGAGTACATTGGTATGACTTTATTTTCGTTTAAAATGAGTGCAGTGTTTGAACTCACAATTTATGGTAAAATGAGCTTTCAGAAACAAAGAGCAAACTGTTTACTATGTTTCCATTTTTTAGTATAGTTTTGGTAGAGTATGTAAATATTCTGTGCACAGTGTCACAAATGTTTCTTTTGATCAACAGAAAACCATGGTATTTTGTGGATAATGTCAAACTGGAAACCATGAAAATATTGAGTCAAGGAAGACTTCTGATGCTCATGGGAATCAGAGTCGAGATTCACATGAAAGATTCTGTGTTATCTTTCCTATTGTGTATGTCTTTCACATTTTCACATCTGGAGGATAAGAAACAATGCTCAGTCAGCCAAGTTTTATTGACATGTTTCAGACTGAAACTCAAAACAATTTGCATTTGTATTTTATTGGCTACTCTGTAATACTCAGAATCTTTAAAATAAATAGCCTCCGGCATTCTATTTTCATCACGCTGCTGAAGCTCTGGTTTGACTGCTTTTTTCTCACTTGGAAGATAGACTGTGCCTTTCTGTAATGACTGTTTCAGATGCTAAGGGAGCAATTGATTATTGAGGCCCTTTTACTCTTTATGTTTAAAGAAGTCTGTTGATCCTCTTAAAAGTTAACTTTTCACAATAATTTAAAGCCTGTGTTTACCTCATTTCTTGGTGGCATTGCTCTGCTCAGCAGGAGACATAAACTAGTAGGATGAAAATGACTTCGATAATAACTGTTATGTGGTACTAGAGGGGATTGTGTTAAGGTTTTGTATTGTTAAAAATATCAAAAACAAATCTCATCTCCTGTAGAGAAATATGCAAGCAGAGATAAGGGGAAAAATGGAAGAAGTTCAGAGTATTGGAGTTCAATAACAATAATAATACATATTTATTGAGTCACCACTATGTTCTCAGAACCTTGCTGAATAGTGTAAGCGGACCAGGGAAGTGTAGATCACAATAGCTGTGCCTAAAGAGTTGAATGGCCAGTAGGATTTCTAGTGATTTCTTCTGTGGCAATTAACATTTGAATTAGTTTGAATTTCTACTTGCCTACTTTTCACTACCTACTTCTCTGGAGTTTTCTTATTTTCTGCAAGTTTGAATCACTTTTTACACCCGGCAAGGAGATTTTATTTTCAATGTGGTTTTGAACAAGATTCCTTTGGCTGCAAATAACAATCAGATTTTCACACCAGCAAAAGAGATTTTACTAAGAGACGTGGAGAACCTTCATAACCCAAGACAAGTCTCACATATTCCAAAGCAGTATAATTAAGGATCAGAAAGCCAAGAAGTGAAATAACTTTTATAATCTCTGTGAAGCCATATTAGGTTATCATTATCTGACAAATCTTTCTGTAATTGTAATTCACATTCTCCCAAGAGAGTACGATTAGGTAAGCACATCCTGCGTCTAGGAGTCCTTTGTTCAACCCTAGTATAGCCAACTTTTGCTGGTCAGTAGATTCATATGATACAGCATGACTAATTAGTTGTACATTCAAGGGAACTTGTGGGTAGATAAAGCTTGTCCTGAAGGAACTGCTGGTACTAGGGCATTGAATGGTTCAATGTAAGTTAGACTAGGTTAAGACTTTGACCAAATTTGTACAGATATGACTCTGAAGGCTAGCCAAGAATAAGATAAATTATAACAAGACTCCTTCACTTCTAGATATGTATCCTTTCTTTCGTTTTCAATAAATCTTTTTTTTTTTGAGGTACTAATGTTGGTCCTGGTAACACAGTGGTAAAGAAGAGAGGGGATGTGTATTATAATGGAAGTAAATTGATGCTATTAAATAAACCAATACCTAAAATAATGAACATGCTAGGATTTCTCTGACTTCCACATGAGGGATATGGCATGCGTACAATCTCCAACTTCCCATTAAAAAAATTCAATCTGAAATGAAGTGAAAGAGCTTCTAGAATCAAGTAAAAATATGAACACAACATACCAGAAGCAATGGGGATGTAATGAAAGTAGTTTTAAGAGGGAACTTTAGAGCTATTAGCAGCTACATAAAAAAATCTGAGAGTTCCAATTTAATGAAATGTCCCAGGATCATGTAAAGACAAGAAAAAATAAACCACTAATAAATAGATGGAAAGAAACAACAAAGGTCAGGATGGAAATCAATGAAGTGGAAATGACAAGAAGAATCAATGGAACAAAGAGATGATTCTTTGAAAATGTAGGGTTGAAAAATACTTAGCCAGTCTAACAAAAAATAGAAATAAAAAATGAAAATAGATCCATATTTCTCACTCTATACAAAAACCAAGGGCCAATAAACTCATGTACATGTTCAACTATCCATCAGGGGGTTGCATGTTAAAACAGTATTAAGATTCCATTTCACCCATTCAGAAGGACATAAATAATAATACCTCCAGGCAATCACATAGGGAAAGGAGACTCTTACACACTGCTGTTGGGAACATAACTTGGTCTATCCTGCATGGAAACCAATATAGAGGTTACCTAAAAAATAAAAAATAAAGCTACAGAATAACACATTTCTGTGTATGTACCTGAAGGTCTCTAAGCCAGATTTCCACAGGGATGCTTACACAATGTAATTGAAGATCATCACACAAAGCCAGATAAGTAAGATTCAGAAAGACACATATCACTTATTCTCCCATTTGGGATCCTAGATTTTACATAGATACATTAAATCATTTATGTATATATATGACATGAAAGGTGGTGGATTATGATGGTGAATTTGGGAATGGAGGATGGGAAGAGGGGAAGCCCAAACTATGATACTTATATGAAAATGTAACTAAAATTATAGTTTTAGTATTGTTTCTTTCATATTGAATGCATTATATCATAAATGTGTCATATCTGTATCATAAACTTTATTAATTTCCCTTTTAGCAAATAAATTTACATTTCATATGATGAATATAAGAAAAGCATGCATTCGTTGTTGATTATTTTGGTTGCTTATAATTTTTCACCCCTTTAAACTGCACTCAGACAAATAAAGCTTTAGTAAGTATATTCATATAATTTTGGGTACTTTTTATCTTGATACTGTATCATATAGCCATTTTATACTTGCCATTCAATGTTTATAGCTTCACCATATGGTAGAGTAACAGCGTGATTTTGTTTCATCTTTGGTAGGGAGAATTCTATAAAGAAAACTGCAGGTGAACATGAAATGTTGAAAAAATTGAGTCAAAGGGCTGTGCAGTTTTATAGGATCTTTCCTGTCTGGATATTTGCCATGTCTTCATTATAACAGATTAATTGCAGGTTTCACCCCCCCCCATGACTAACACAGCTGAAAGGGCTGAGGAGTGAGTGGCTGCTTTGGTTTTTCTTCTGGGGTTGTCCCCTCCGTTTTCAAAGTTAGTATACTGCAGGACCATGAGCGTGCATAGCAGACATGGTTTCTGAACTTCCCCTGTCTTTTATCTTTGGTAGTTTGAACAAGCTGTCATAATAAGGTCACAGCAGAGGCTCAGCCTTATGTTAACAACTTTCTGGAGTTGAAATAGAATTCCCCTGAGAAGGCTGCACAGCAGTGCTTGGCATGTGAACAAAAAAAAATATCAAAAGAAAGAACAGCACAGTTTTCCTGTGATGGGTGTACACTCTGCCATCAAGACTCTAGAATATTAATTATAAGGTAGAGGGAGGCTGAGTCTGAAAAGACTCATGAAACACAAGTGCAGATATCTAACGCCGCTGAAATAGATTAATTTCCTCACTGGTTCTATTTATTTTATGAGGCCCAGGCTATGCCTGCCTTAAGAAAGACTTCTTTCCTAGGTAATTCTTTGGACAGATTTCAAGTGAAAGAATGCAGAACAGATTGGCAAACTCAGCGAATTTTATGCCCTCAGTTAAAATGGAATGGCAGGAAGACATCGTCCTAGGGAGAACAGCCTAAGTTGTCACCATTGTGGTACAGTCTTGAACTTGTTACCAGAATGGCACAGTATATGACACTACCAGAACTGACCAATGGTGGGATGCAGGAACAGGAGGTGGTGACGAAATAATGAAAATAATCTCTGGGTGTAAGATGAACTTCTATCCAGTCTTATTAATAAACACGCGGAACAAGAAATAAGGGTAAAAATCGGACAGAGATCAGAGGAATTAGGAGCAAGCCACCACTCGCCTCACCTCACCAACGCTGCCTCTACTTCCCAGAAGCAAAGCGGATGAAAGAGCGAGACTTCCGGTCTAACCTGGCTTTTTATGCCTGTTCATCTGCTAACTAATTTCCTA
>LZPO01119010.1:0-11692 GCA_001675575.1 Neotoma lepida | reverse complement strand
CTGATGAGCTTGATCACTTTCATGTTTTCAGCTGTCTGCCTTAGTTTGTTTTCTGTTACTGTGATAAATCATCAGCAAAAGCAACTTAGGGATGGTATTTCATCATACACTTCCAGGTCATAAACCATCTTTGAGAGAAATTAGGGCAGGGACACAGATAAGATTCTGAAGGCAGGATGATGGAGTAGCCACCATGGAGGAATGCTGGTCACTGGATCACTCAGTGGCCCCTACTCAGCTGTTCTTCGCATACAGCTGAGGCCCACTTGACTGGAGATTGTGTCAACCACAGTGGGATGGAAACTTACATAACAATCATCAGTGATGACAATCTCTTACAGACATGACTTATGGCCTTTCTGATCTGGGCAATCCCTCTGTTGAACCTCCACTTTCCTAGGTGATTTTAGGTTGTGTCAAGTTGACAAAAACTATCAGGATGNTCTTTTACAACAGATGATCACCATATGTTTGAAGTAGATGATTAGTTTATTTAACTGCATCCTACTAGTGTTCCACTTGGCTAACTTAAGTGCAAAACTAAGTTTATAAACTCTCTCCCTGCCTATTCATTTTCTTGAATTTCTCATCTCAGCAAGTGAAATCAAACACCATGTCTTCCAGTTCAGAACTCAGAGTCCCTTTGATTCCTATCCCACTGATAGCATTTCTCTAATACTGGAATACACTCTGAACCTCTAATCTGGAATACTCCTACTTGAACTGAAGCTATTCACAGTTTTTACTTGGATTATGGAGGTCACNTTCCATTTCCCATTCTGTAATTGTCTTCCTTCATATCCTCCATTTAGACAATCAATGTTCATTTTCATCATATTTTCCTCCTACTTAAAGTCACAGAATTGCTTGGTACAGCCTTCTGCCTCTTAGCCAGACTTCTTAGCTTGTCACATCACTTACCCCAAATATTCTTATTTTCTTTTTTTTCCCACCTTACTGCCCTTGCCCCTGGCTCTAGTGGACTTGTCATCCTATAAATTGATTATGCTATATCCTATCTTTACTGTAACTCATGTTATTCCTTCTCCTGGAGAATCCCCCCTCCCCTCTGAAATGCCACCTTTTCTGGATCATTTTAAAAACCCAATTCAAGGGTCACTTCCAGCAAGTTTTCACTGACATTAGATCATCCTCATTAGTGCTAATCTGATTTCTATGCCCCACCTGCATGGCCCCTAATCAGTTGGTAGCACATATTGTACTCCAATTAAATTGCTAATTTTCCTGTCTACTCCCACCTTAGACTGTAATTTTCTTGAGGGCAGGAGTCACAACTTATTTGACTTTATATTCTCAGGGTTTCATGCAGGGCTTAGCTAAATAGTGTTCAATAAATGTTTCTTGATGAGTCAAAAAATTAATTAGTGGGCTTTTGAAATAAAGCAGCATTTCTATTTGAAGTTTTCCATTGGTCAGGAATGGAATGGAAAAATTATATGCTATTTANTATTTGGCCTAGTATTATGTTTAGTATCATGAAAGAGTTATCATTAGAGGGAAATGAGAATGACTATTTAAAAAATAATAGTCATTTGGGACCTAATTTTGAATCTCTATGAAACTTGACAACATTGCTGTAACACCAACAATATTTACTAAGATATTTTGAAATGAGATGAATCTTTGAGTGCTCAGAAACGTAAGCACATTTAGCTTCATATAGAAGAGCTATTCAGTGTAATGATTGACTGCACTTTTCTGTTTCTNTTAAGCTATTCTGGCATCCTGAACACACAGAGGATAAATAGTAGCAAAGGTTAGAAATATTTAAAGCACCCCCAATATATAATGAGAGGGATTCACACACATCCAGATTGCAATTATAGACTCATAACATTGACACACATAATTAATGAATGACCTTGCCCAAATTACAGGATAGCCTGAATATATCAAGCATANGAAGTGTAAATGCTTTTGCTTGGTTCAGCAGGTTATGTTTACAAATTCCAGGATGTTTTTGATCCTTGTTTTTGAGGGTTATGTTTACACATAGTTTAAGAAACAAAATAAGCTAGAATTTCAATAAGTGCACACCTAAAAAGATGTTGTACTTTTCTAATTAGTGGTAAGACACACGTATACATTTGTCCTAAGTGAAGAGATATTTCTGATTTAATATGTAGCATATTTTGTTGAAAGAGTTCTAGATTCTGATTTAAGAAAAGATCACAGCCTTTGTGGTCATGTTGCTTGTAGCAAGTATAGTGGGAAATGCTCAGTTTGTGCTGAGCCATGAGTCCTTTGTACCCAGAGCGTGCATTAGCCTTCTGGGAAAGCTTAACATTAACAAACCATGCACTTCTGTTTAAGGGAATGTATACACATATTGCGCACTTTGGTCCTTGAGTGGAGTTTAACATTTGCAAGGCTTCATTCATTTCACTTAGAGAAAGGAAGTGGGTTAGTGCCCAGGTGTNCCTGTTGCTGCTTACAGCTTTCTAGTGTTCCAGAGCACCCATTTCTGCAGGTGCACAAATGGGACTCACTTTGTCCCCGTCTGCCTCTTTTATTCCGTTTCACGCCTTTTTCTCATGAATAGAGCTTTTGAATCATGGGTGCCTTTTGAGGGGAAAAAAGACTCACTGCTTAGTGAATTTTAGTGTACTGTGAGGACAGGGTCTTTGTGATACTAAATAGCTTTTAATTCTGAAAAACCAATAATTCATCAGAATCTTGATAATAACATGCCTTTCTTTGTGTATGACAAAGATGACAATAACCATTCAATTACTTCCTTAGAAAAAAATCTTAGATGTGTAATTTCTGCCTTTAAGATTCTTAATGGATATTATCAAATTACCTTCAGAGTTACTTAGCTTTTTATACATTCAGCAAAGAGATTTTTTTAATTTTTATTACTGTCAATGGTAAAATTTGTTTTTTTCAGTTTTCACATTTTTTTAATTTAAAACGAGCCTGCAAGTATTTATATACTAATGGGGCAATTGAATTTATTCTTTGTAAATAGTTTGTCCTTCCTAATTTTCTTCTGAGGTATTCCTCTTTTCTTCTGGTTGTATATGAATCAGTTTTAGACTGGGTGTATCAACACATTTTGTCTTGCATGTACTACAAAAATTGACTTCTCTAATTCATCTTTGCATATTTGATGTTACCTGTCTTACACCAGCTTAAACAAATTAGGAGGGAACACCCTGCAGTCTTTTCCCCTCTATTTTCTCCTGATGTGTAATCACTAGGAACAGGTGTCAACAGTTCCATGCGAAAATCTGCGATGAAAAGACTGAATTTTCCAAAACCATTACCTTTCAGTCGGGCTTTTTTCTTCTTGCACCCTGGAATCTTCTCTAAATTATTTGGATTCTGAATGCCTCAATTTGAAAGTCAAATGATGCAAATTTATTACAGTATAATGAATTAAATTGAGGTGAATACTATATTTCAATTATAAGATTATACTTCTGCACCTATTAGAATTATTATCACAATAAAATCTTATCAACACACACACCTGCACACTCACACACATATACACACACATGTGCATGCAAGCATACAGACACATGCACTAGGATACTCAAATTTTGATAAAGAAGCAGTATTGTGTAATATCACTCGTGCTTTAGTAAGCTAGTGTCCGACTCTGGGTTCATCTATGAGATATGGCTNCTGTTAAGCTCACCTCCAAGAGGTGGGGTAGGAAGTCTTTTGTTCTTCTTAGTTGTAGACAGAAATTCAAGTAGGTGTGCATGTACCTTGTGTACACTAATCTAAATCTGATCCCCATGTTAGCAGCTGTGTTCAGCTGGAGGCATGCAGTTTTTTCTGTGACCCAGTGAGGTGGTTGCAGCTTTCATCTTACTTTCAGCACTACATACTTTCACCCCACTCCTATTTTCCACTCTCCAGCTGGTATACAACAAGTCCTGCTTTAAGAACTGGCTACTAAATATGTTCCAACTCGCAGCAGTAAGGAAGCTTTCTTCTCGCCACCATTGTGGCTAGGAGTGCAGGTCAATAAACACTTCTGATGCACACTTAATGGATTTATCATCATTATGTACCGTTTGCACTTTGATGTGTGACTATAAAACCAGTTTTAAACTAGAATAAAACAATTATATGCTTTTAGGATTATTGTGTGTTTGTATTACAGCTTTATTATGAATCAAATGTTTTAATATGTTAATTCATTTTCACTTTATGTTGTAAGACCTGAGACTGACATCTAGCCTTTTAAATTTCTAAATAGCCAGTGTCTAAGGTTATTTATAGAAAAAAATCATCAATTTTGTTTTTCATTCTTGAAATGTCACTTTAATTGTCTACTACCTTATTACATTTTCTGATGAGGTATTTGAATTCTTGCTTATCTGACTTTTTGTACAGGAGCATCTCAAGTGCACACTATATTTTACTATCTATCAGGGAAATTGCTGCTACTAATGTATATTTCAAAATTCCCCTGCCTTTTGTCCTGTAGTTGGCTGCATTTGGTAAAATCCCACCCCAAAATGAATTAATGCTTTCCGTAGTAATAGAGTGAGTCTTGAGATCAACTGGTGACACTATTGTCTCTCCAAGGAACGTGATATAGGAATATATGTTATTTATTCAACTCATGTGTGATTCTCAACAATATATTATTTTTAATATAATTATAGAAATCTCATAACTTAATACATTTTAGGTTGGCTGTTACTGTTAATGGGATATTTCTCCACAATATTTTAAGGTAATTATTATAGTATGGCACAAAATAATTGTTATTAAAGTGAAAATTTTAAGCACCACTTTTATTTTTTAAATGCTTCAAGAGGAATTTAAACGAATCAATTAGGTTTTCATGTAACTAGTTGTGCATAAAAGTGAGTATAATTTTGTTGCCTTTGTCCATATATTTGATTCTGCTTTTGTTAGAACACCAGAGACTGAATGTTGATTGCAACACTGGACATCTTTGTTTTGACCTAACATCAATGTGATTCTTTTGTATAATGCTCATGACCACTAATAATTCTTTTTTATTACACTAGAAATTACTTACAATTCACAGTTTTTCTTAAGACATGATACCATATATTCTTTTTCAGTGACTCTTTTTACACCTAATGTTGTGTGTATGTGTGTGTGTATGTGTGTGTGTGTGTGAAGATATTTTTGTTCATGCTAGGAACTGAACTTTGAACTTAACACATGCTAGGAAATCTTTCCGTCACTGAGTTGTATTCCCAGCCCATAGTAACATTGTATATTTTGTAGTTTATTTGTATTTATTGTACATTTTCCTAATGTTTAACTATCTTTTCATTTGTGAGATCAAACTTCTTTGATATGGTATATTTTCAATATAATGCTACATTTAAAGTTACTTGCGTTCCAGTGAATTCCCTACTTTCTCCTCTATCAATTCATAGCATCAGGCTTTATACTGAAAACTTGATCTATTTGGAGTTGATTTTGTGCAGGATGTCAGATCAGTATCTTACATCTATTTATCACATCTCATATTTATTCTTCTACATGAATCTATNCAGTTTGACCAGAACCACTTGTTGAAGATTTTTTTTTCTTCAATATAAATTGTTGGCCTCTTTGAAAAAAAAAATCAAGTGGCCATAGGAGCATGGTTATATATGTGAATCCTCAATTCTACTAATTTTTCAGTGAGTCCATTTTTATGCCAATAATATGTGGCTTTTATCACTGTAACTCTGTAGTATATTTTAAATGGGATGGTGATACTTACAGGAGATTATCTATTTATTTATTAACTATTATTAATCAATATGCTTTTGGCTACTTTCAGTATTTTGTTCTTCCATATGAAATTTAAGATTATTTTCAATTTCTCTGAAGAATTGTATTGGAAGTTTGATGTAGATTTCAGTGGTTTTGTAGATTTCTTTTGGTAGGATGGCTATTTTCATAATATTAATTCTGCCAACCCATGAGCATGCCAACCCATCTGGTATTCTCAATAATTTCTTTTACTGATGGCTTAAAGTTTTCATTCTTCAAGATTTTCACCTCCTTGGTTATGTTTACCCCAAGGTATTTCATTTTATTTTTGAGGCTGTTTAAATGTAATTGTTTCTCTAGTTTCTTTCTCAGCATGCTTCTCCTCTGTGTATAGGAAGGCTACTGATTTTTGTGTGTTAGTTTTGTATCCTGCTATTTTGCTGAATGTGTTATCAGCTGTATGAGATTTCTGGCAGAGTCTCTCATGTCTTTTGTGTATAGATTCATATCATCTACAAATGAGAGACTTCTTCCTTTTCTATTTGTATCTGTTTTATTATTTCCTTAGCTCTGTCTAAGATTCAACTACTATATTAAATAAGAGAGAGTTGATATTCTTGTTCTGTCCCTTATTTTAGTGGATGCTTTGAGGTCTTTTTTTTTTCATTTAGTTAGATATGGGCTGTGGGCTTGTTGTACATTGTCTTTATTATGTTAAGTCCCCTGTACCTCTATATTCTCTAAGAATTTCAGCATGAAGGGATATTGAATTTTGTAAAAGGTTTTGTATTTTGCATATAATAAGATGATCGTATGGTTTCTGTCTTTATTCTCTTTTATGGTGGATTACATAGATTGATTTTCATNTCTTGAACCATTCCTGCATCTCTAGGATGAAGCCAACTTGATGTTGTAGGTGATATTTTTGATTGGTTCTTCTATTTTGTTTGCAAGTATTTTATTGAGAATTTTTACTTTAATGTCTATCTGATATATTGGCCTATAATTTTGCTTTTTTTTTGCTGAATCTTTTTCTGGTTTTGTTTCCAAGGGTAATACTGTCTCTGTAAAAATTATTTGGAAATGTTCATTTATTTTCTGGAATAATTTAAGGAGTATTGTTGTTAGTTCTTCTTTGAAAAAATGGTAGAATTCTGTGCTGAATTCATCTGGCCTTGTGTTTTTTCAGTAAGGAGAATTTTAATTACTGCTTCTATCTTCCTGGATGTTACGGATCAATTTAAATCATTTATTTAATCTTTATTTAGATTTTAGTAGAGCATATATATCTAGAAATTCATTCATTTAATTTAGTTTTTTCAGATTGGGGGATATAGAAGTTTTCCTTTTAAAAATGTTGTTAACTTTCATGTGTATGGGTGTTTTGCCCATACATATGTCTGTGTACCACATGTAACCTAGTGTCCCTAGAGGCTAGAATAGGGTGTTGGATTCCTTGGAAATGAAATTACAGACAGTTGTGAACACCATGTGGTTGCTGGGAATTGAACTCTGTTATTTCNGAAAAGCAATAAGTGCTCTTAACCCAAGTCATCTCTCCATCCTCAGAATATAGATTTTTAAAGTATGTTTTATGCTTCTATGATATTCCTTGGTATGTGTTATTATGTCTCCCTTGTCTTCTCTAACTTAAGTTAGATGCTCTCTTTTTTTTTGAATAATTTGGCTAGAGGTTTAACAATCTTGTTAATATTTCAAAGAAACAACTCTTCATTACACTGATTCTTTGTATTTTTTTACATTTATATTTCATCAGTTTTAGCCCTAATTTTTATTATCGTTCCCAATCATCTCTTTTTGCATATTATCTTTTCATTTTTTCCAGGTGCATTATTAAGTTATTAATATGAGATCTCTCCAGTTATTTTTAAAATGTAGGTCCTTAGTGCAGTAAATGTTCTACTTAAGACTGACTTCACAGTGACCCATAGATTTTGGTATATGTTGTTTTCATTTTTGTTTATTCTTTATATATTTTGAATTACTTGATATTGAATAAATAATTGAGGGAATTTCTATCTTTATATTTAGAAATAATATAACATAAACTATTTTCTATTTTTATCTTTTTCCTAGTAAGTAAATGTTTTAATTAGGAAGAGACACTGTTCCTTGACAAGCAAAATTGCCATGACCAGGATACCAATGTGAAAAATTAAATTTGTTATTATTATTATTATTATCATCTTAATTTATGTACATATGTAAATCTGTGTGAATGCATGCCACTTGCATGTGAATGTTTTCAGAGACCATAAGAGGGTGACAGAGTCTCTGAACCTGGCTTTACAGGGATTTGTGAGCTTCTGAAAGTGGGTGCTGGGAACCAAACTGGAGTCTTGCAGAAAAACTGAAGGTACTCTTAACCCTTAAGCCATTTTCCAGCCCTTCAAGAAAAATTAATGAAGTAAAATCAAGTAAAAAAAATATTTTGCTAACCATTTTTTAAACAAGTCAAAGTAGTCAAATTAGTCAGTATAAAATTCTTTTTAAAATTTCCTATTCTTCTTTTAGTTTATCAGAAAAGACATTTCTTTTCTAGTTGAGCTAATGAAGAAAGAGAAGAAACTTCACTAAGATGATCTGAATATATTGGAGTTAGCTTGGATATACCTTTAAAATAAATTGAACATTTCTGCATTGCTTACATCTTCTCTATGTATTTGTGTGTGAGTGTGTGGACAGGTGCATACACATAAGAGTGTGAGTGTGTACTTGAACACATATATGGTCAGGCCAGAACAGAACTTCAGATGTCTGCTGAATTATCACTTTGGGACAGTATCATTTACTGCATTGTCACCCTGTACAAAGATATTTGCTGAACCAGCAGCTGATCATTTGGGCTGGGCCACCTTCCTTGTGGGCTCTGGGAATCCATCTTTTTCCATGTTCACTGCTGGGGTTGCAGGTACACACAGACATTCCTGGCTTTTTATATGGATAGTGGGGATCCAAACTCACCTCTTCATGCTTGCAGAGGAAAAATCATTCCCATTAAACCCATCTTTGCAACCCACTGAACTATAATTTTTAAACACATGATTTTCATTAACTTTATGATTTAGAAGATGACAATTATGTGGGAAAAATCTTGTCTTAATAATTAATTAATAATTAACAATCCCAAAGTGAAAATATGGTATTTTTTTAGGCTCCTGTTTCTCAAACCAACCTGGGCTACAGCAGATTTCATTAGGTTTGCACCTAAGGGACNCAAACTCTACAATTGGTTTTACCAATTGGATTTATAAAGCTCTCTGCTTACTATATTTGTATTTTTAATGAAATAGGCAAACTTTTTTCTTCCCTATGCTTTAGGTGATTACAGTTAAAGAGGATGACTTTACTACTGCAAATTATAAACATTGGAATAATAATATATCTTACCCATAATTTTCAAGGGGAAGCTCACAAGGTACAAAATTCAAAACATAGTCAATTGAAGGCTAAGTTTTTGTAGATGATTTAGCTTTTGCTCTGAGTGGATGTCTGAGACATAGTTACATAATTTCTTAATGGGTCTTATAGCTTTTCCAACAGATGTCCTTTTACAACTGGTCTTTAATCATCCTTAATAACCTGCCTGTGGTTTTCTACATTCATAGCCCCAATTAGTTTATTTTAAATTATATTAAACATCTAATTTGGTGAAAGAACATAGGATCATTTTTTTTGCTGCAAACTAAATTTGGTTAATAACTACAGACAAAACATCACAGCTGGCACATTTAACCAATAATAGTTTGTGTGGAGTTTACATTCAGAAGAATAGTCACTATGGGAGTTTGCTGCATGTCTTATAGCCCATGGCAGTTCTTCATGGATTTACATCTCCCAAACAGGAACTGCACATTGTGTCTAATCTAGGGGAAGCTTTTACAACACCATACCAAGAGAATCCCAATAAAAGTCCTTATTTTGTAAATAAACAAATGAAAACAGACAAAAATCCAAAACAACAACAAAAACATNTTTAATTGCTTAGCTTAGATATATTCTATTGGTAGGTATTTATTATACATCATAGAAAATCAGAAAAAGACAGCAATGTATTCCCATTGTCTCGTGCTGATATTATGTTTATAATTTATACAGATATATGTACATTGTGATGACAGTACATTATTCTAATATTAAATATTCTAATCTAAATTTAAGCTTTGATGAGAGTGACTTATACTCACGGAACACATTAGATGAAAGAGTCCTGAGTAGAAGAGTGTAGATGACCAGGAAGGATTTGTATTTGTAATAACATGTCAGAGGATGCCCAATTTTGGAAGGGGCCTTGCTTTCTTCCCTTTATTGCCATTGGCAACATTTATCCAAAGTTCCTGTAATCTATTCCTGTAGACAGTTTGGAAGTTAAGGATGGATGAGCTACAGAAAAAAGACCAAGTACGATATAAATAGAAATCGGGAAACCATTTCCACTTCTAAGGTGATTCTGATCCCAAGGAAATGNTTACTTTGAATTTGGGTCTCGACTTGACTTAGTTATAGAAATTCTCAGTGTCCAGTGGCTCTTTTGCTTTNTCCTGAGAGCAACCAGACAATAAGGCTTAATAAAGTGTCTTATCTATGTGACTGAATTCTACNTAACCCAAGTTAAATCATCTCATTGGGATATCAGTGTAAGAGTTTATTGAGGACTGTAAGAGATATGCAAGAGTGTAAGAACTTGACATTAAGATTCCCAGAACCTAAGTAAAAAAGTCTGATGTAGTAGCACAGGCTTATAATCCCAGCACTGGGAAGGAGGACACAAGATGANGACCTCTGGAACTCACTGGTACTAGTCTTGTAGACTCTGTCAGCTCCATGTTCAATAAGAGACCATGTATCAAAAACTAACCTGGAGAATACTGACAGGAGCTTGTGACCATAATTCACATGTGTGCATACACTATGAACAAACACACATGATAGGCAGTGAAAAAGTGACTTGGAACTCCTCTAACATCACTTTAAGCAGAGAATCATATTCTAAAAGTAAAAAGAATCCTATAAAAGAAGATGAATGATCTGGGAAAGATAAGGAAGAAATGCTGTTCTAAATTATAATCTCAAAAAGATAAAAAAGAAAATAATAAGTTAAATTATAGCTTTGACTATATTTATTAAATATATCAACTATGTACAACCAAATCTGTTGTGTGTAATTATCAAATCTCAAATTTGATAACTTATGGGTGCCAATTATAATCCCCAAGTACACATAGGTAGTAAGTAGGAAGCAGCATTTCTTCTGGGTTGTGTGTAAAGTACATTTTATTAATTTTCTGATTTAATCAATTTCCTAAACATTATCTTTCTTTTGATATTTCATAGTGTGTTTCTCTGTATCAGCTTCATATTTATGTGACTGCCTAATACTATCATTCTTCCCTGATACTATTATACTTCCACTTTCCTTCTGTTTACAAATCCACTGTTATAACACCCTGTCCTGCTTCCTTCTTGCACAAATATATAGGTTAATGGCACTCAGCTATTATATTTTTCAGGTTCGGATATTTTTAAATTTTATTTATATTTTATATAATTGGAGTTTTGCTATAGGTGTCAGGTCCCCTGGAACTGGAATTACAGACAGTTGTGAGCCACCATGTGGGTGCTAGGAATTTAACCTGGGTCATCTGGAAGAGCGGTTGGTGCTCTTTACTGAGCCACCTCTCTAGCCCCTGATGCTCAGATTTTTAAACATTTGTGTATTATTTACAAAACAGATCTTCCACTTACCTAGACTGAAATCCAAGGCCCCCAGTATTTCTCTCAAAGCCAGCTCCTCAGATTTAGGCCTGTCATTTTCTTATTTTTTGTCTCAGTGTCAAGAGATCAAATCCTGGATATAGGAAGCAAGCATTCTATCACTGAGCCAGCCACAGCCTCAGATCACCAAATCTATTTTAATACTTTCAAGTTATGTAGTGTTTATTTT
>LZPO01119009.1:0-11700 GCA_001675575.1 Neotoma lepida | reverse complement strand
TGTGTTTAAGAGAGAGTGGGGAAGAGGAGAGCACACCATTAGGAAAGTAGGAAAACACCATGCCTAGGTAAAGACGAACATTTGACTTGGATTCTCTTCCATATCTTCCCCCACTTTGTCTCTGCTTACCCCACTGTCTGTATGTCTAGCTTCCCCCCAGGTTACCTCAATCCAGTTAGTGCCTCTTTCCCAAGCCAAGTAGGAACACAGACTGGATGGCAGGGGCTTATCGGAGTCCCAGCTGGGCCTTTGACACACAGTCTACTTTTGACTCAGGTGACTTTGAAGCACACATTTGTCTACCCATCTAGCCCCTCTGTACTTTGCTCTTGGGGGTCCACATCCGTGTGTCAGAAGCAGTTTGGCAGGACACGAGGACACTGAGGTGCTGTGGGGAAATGGCGCTGGGGAAGCCAGAGCTGAGAGCAAGATGCTGAGCACACACGGTGGTATGTGAGGCTGAGCTGGGTGGGGACAGGGTGAGTTGAGGGAGGATGGATGAGTGACAGCCACAGGGATGAAGAAGCAGACAGAGATCAGAGAGATGGATGCACATAGGAAGGTGGAAGCAGAGGCAAGAACAGGAAACAGCCACAAAGAGATAAAAATTAAAGGTGGGATCACAGGTAGAACAGAAGAAGCCTGTTCTAACCCACAGGACACTAGAGAGGTGAGTATGAGGAGAGTGCCCGTGTATTACAGTCATGGAACAGCCGCTTCTCAGCTTCTAAGATGTGTGTGAACCACCAGAACAATACACACTCATTCTAAGTGCCCTTTCTCACATTTCCCCACTGGGTCTCACTACAGCTGGCAAATTGCACCCACCACTGCCCTACCGGGAGGAGTCCAGGCCTCGGATTTGACTTATGTCTCTAGGGAGAAGGGGCAAGTTAGCTATTAACTCAGTGTTATGTGTTATTTTCTGATCTAATGCTTCATTTCTCATCCTCCGCCATGGCCCTCTGGGGACCTTCGGTGACAGTAATGTCTCTGAAAGTCCAGATTAAGTAAGCGAGCATCGATTTCCCCACTTCTCCTAACTGGCAAGCACACAGATGTAATTACTGCCCCCTGGCCCTTATGAGGCAGGATTCTTTCCTCTCATCCATCAGCACTTGAGGCTCAGAGCCTGTCATCCTCCAGGAAGGAAGGGGGCGGTCAGGCTGTCTGTCCTGATGGTGTGAAAACCGCTCTATGCAAATGTTGCCTCCTTTTAGCTAAAAACTTCCCGAGTTCTCTCAGTGTATTCAGACTCATGCACAAAGTCTGAGTGTATTTCAGGCCTGGGAAGGGAAGGGCTAAGTTCAGCAGAATGGCTACAGAAATCCTACAGTGGGAGTCAGTCCACACATCTTGGGCCCTGTCCTCCCACCCTGTGACCATTCGTCACCTACCACACAAGCAGAAGCATCTGGTCCAGGTCAGTGAACCTTCACTGAGGTTGACCTTATCCCTGGGGACATGTGACAGTGTCATTATGTGAGGGGCAGGGAGGTATGCTACTAGCATTTATGATTCAGTCAGCAGGGGGTGATCAGGACCCACCCCCCAGCACCTGCCTCAAGATAACCACCTTGCCTCTAGTATAGATGTCACTGCTGTTGAGAGCCCTCACTATGGATGGTGAAAGTTCACAAAACTAAGCAGGCCCTTATCTCCTTCCAAATTCTACATGGGACATACTGAACTCAACCTGCGTATGGCACTATCCCTTCCAATGTACCAGACCATGGGAGCTTGACCTTCGTGGAAGACCATGGGAAGATGGTTGGTCATATAGTGGTCAGAGACAAAACCCATGGGTTTCTCCCACTGAACCTGGTGAGGTGGTTGTTGAATTCATGTTGAAATCCCTCCTTTGCTTCCAAACAGTTCTGGGACCCCATGAAGCACCACAGTCAAGTGTGGGAGGCAACATTTGAAGTTTTCAGTCTGACAGAGCCTTTTGTATATGCTAAGCTGTCTCACTTATAACATAGGTAAAGTATATCTGCATTGGAAATTGTAGGGTTAGTGTGTCCTGTGAAAGAAATAAATCCATGCACTTTAAGAGCTGAGCATCCCTGGATATATTGTACGATGAAGCTGCCTTTTCTTTCTCCTCTGCACTACCTTGTTATCCAGGAACTGGGAAACTGCGTAAATGCTGTCCCAAATTCATGGAAAAGTAAGTGTACCACAGTTCTCAGGGGCTCGAATTGCCTCCTGGGAGACATAAAAAGAATCTTTCATCAATTTCTAACAAGGTTTTGATGTCTGTGCTTGGATGTAGCCGGATACTGATGCAGAAGTAAGATGCAAAGGGCATTCAGACTTCGAGTTCTAACAATTTCAATAACTACCATGGAGATGAGCCTTGTGACATTACAGTCAAGGCGCTTATGAGGGGAGGCAACTGTGGAGTCTGCCCTCACCTCAGGCAGACAGGATCTAACACGTTTTTAGTTTAATATTAATGTCACACCACAGTAATAAAAAACTTGTAAACCAATCTCTCTGTAAACGAATCTTCACTCCCAAAACAGCAACCAGGAAAAACTCTAAATAAATGATGTGGCATTAATATCAGCGGGCCCAGTGTTTGGGCTCGGTTACCGTTCTTGGCTTGTGCTTCGGAGCCTTCATGCATTTTTAAGGGTACACCGATACTGTGATCTTCCTACTTGCTATAGACTTTAAAAACTACACTGAGGTATGAGGTAGGACTTTGCGTTGACCACAGCTCATGAGTCTTCAGCAGTGAAGTAGTTTATTTATATCAAAGTGGGATCAGAAAGTCTTCCCTGGCCTTCAGGCAGTGGAGAGCAATATTCCTGCTGGGAATACTGGGAAGGTACATGAAGCTCTAAGACAGATTTACCCCTTCCAAGAGGCCCTCTGGGGAAGCACACAGTGACAATGGATTGAAGTGGGAGCCTAGGTAAGGGGTTTGTACTTGTTCAGTTTATGAAGCAGTTTGAGAAGTCTGGTTGGCCTAATCATAGCAAACAAGATGGTGTTCCTAGATCTATCCACAAGAGGAACTGAGTTAGGCTGATGTAAAACAGTTTTATTGTAATTCAGGGTTGCAGGTGGCCAGAAGTTGGAGACTGGAGAGTAAGGACAGGGGGTGTCGGGGAGGGCTAGCAAGGAAGACTGGTTGATTCTTCAGTTTCTTGCCAGCTCCTACCCTGAGAGCAGTAGGAAGCCATAGAAAGGCCTAACTGTTAAATGTCTTGAAATCATGTCTTTCTTTTTCCAGTTGGGGATCTGGGATGCATTAGAATATGATATTGGCAGAAGCCACATGGAACCATGTTAAAAAATGGCATTTTCTAGTCTTGTCTCTTACAGAATATTCTGTAGACCTTCATAATATTGTGTGTGTGTGTGTACACAAGTATCTGTGTGCATGCATGCATGTGGGTATGTGGAGTGTCTGTCTTCCATAGCTGGGTTTTGTCCTATTTCTTGGATTTTTTTTCAAGATTTATCTGTGTTGTATTTTCAGGACCCTTTTTTTCCTGCAGCCTCCTTTATGACAATCTATTCAGATAAACCAATGAAATAGTGGGAGGTATTAGGTAAATTTATTAATGCTCTCATGACTTAGGGTAATACTCAATATCTTTCTATACTGAAGATATTCAGTCAACAGTAGAGGTCCATATATGCATTCTGATGGGGTCTATCTGGATACGCAGTGAGCTTTAAGTCACTGTGTTGAGCTTTTTTGCTTGTCTCCTGTGACAAAGGACTCTGGAAGCTGCCCCTGGTTACTCATTGTGATATAGGTAGCCTTGCTTGTACATCACTGGTCCACTGGGGTAAGGCTTTCTTTAGACTTAATACTTCTTGAGAGCCTGAAACAGCCTTCAACTCCCCAACAGCTAGAACCCAGCCCCAGCAAAGCAACCAAGAAAGCAGGAAGCTGCCCGCTGGGCCTCAGAAAATGCAGTCATTGCCGAGAACACATGTAGTGTGAGAGGAATGGCCAATAGCCCAAGCAACAGCAGTGGCTACGTGTGCTTTGCAGAACACTTGGCAATGTTAGAGCCTCAGGGACAGGAGGCTCCTCCTGAAAGCAGTGACAGTGAGGGACTGTAGGGGAGGTGGCTGCAGAAGACTCAGGAATGTAGATACTCAACTTTTGTCTCAAGAAAATGGAGTGGCTGGTTAGCTTTTGTCAACTTGACACAAACTGGAGTCACCTGAGAAGAGGGAACGGTGGAAGTGCTTTCATCAGATTGGCCTGCAGTCATGTTTTGATTAATGATTGGTATAGGAGGGATCAGCGCACTGAGGGCAGTGTCACCCCTAGGCAGATGGTCTTGGGTGGTGAAAGAAAGAAAACAAATAAGCAGCATTCCTCTGTGGTCCCTGCCTTTGCTCCTGCTTGAATTCCCTTAGTAGATTGAGATGTGTAAGCCAAATAAACCTTATTTTTTTCCCCTCCAAGCATCTTTTGGCCATTTTTTTTTTAAAATCACAATAGAAAGCAAACTAGGCCATGTACTTAGAATTCTAAGAATAGGGCCATTGAGAAGAAGTCTTTCCGTAATGAATGCACTGAGGGACCATCACTGAGAACAGAGTAGAATACTAGGGAAACCTATAAGAAGCTGAGCTGCAGCTGCCCATCAGGGAGATCTGGTTTCTAGGAAGGAGCAGGGATGAGCACACTGCTCCACTTAGAACTGCAGAGTGGGTAGAAGAGCCATTCAGAGGCTAGGTCTGCTGGCCAGCTCCAAAACTGACATCCCTGAGGGGCATTTGGATGTTTGCCTGTGTTTGGTACGTCAGATGGATCTTTTGACTCACAAGGCAAACACCAAACTCATTCCAACCTCCAACCTTTACTTTCACTTTTCTCCCTGCTTGGACCATGGCCCCACAGGGTCTTCTCTATGCTCCTTCTCTCATATCATTGCCTCTGAGAGACTTCTCTGACCATCTTTGCCAAAATATCCACTGACCAATTGTACTCCATCCCTAAGCTACTTCTCTTTCAGCACTTACCAGGACCTAAAGCTATGGTGCTGGCTCGTGCAATTATACCATCACAACTTCTTTTAAGATGGGGGAGGGTTCTTTCTGAGTCTGTCTAATACCATATCCTCAGTTGCCAAGGCATTCAGCAGATACCCAACAAATTATTTACAGGAACAAAATAACGTGAGGATCATCAGAGCACAAACTGAAAAAAAAAAGCACATTCTAGTAATTGACTTAAGATAGCCTAAAAATTCAAATATCAAATATCATTAAAATCTAAACCCAAGGTGCAAAAAGTAGTAATCTACCAAGAAGGTGGTGCTCAGAGACACTGAGAGTGTATATGTGTGTATGAGCTGTGTACATGTGATTTCAAATCCATGTATATATATCTATGCCTGCATGTGTGCATGTTCCAACTCATATGTAGGTACATGCACACATGTGCCAACATGAAAATATCAGAGATAGTTGCATTTAAAAGGACATGCTTTTCATAGCTCTTAAGAGTGTCATTCATCAAGCCCAGCAATCCCTATGCCAGTGTGCCACACGATGGAGAAGACACCGCGAGTAAAGTTCAAGGAAAGGAAGCCATGACCCCTGACACCTTAGCAAAGAAACTCGCAGCCAGTGACACCTTTGGGGCCAGCCATCAGGGTAAAAAGCAAGAAAGCAGCAGTGCGCATACTAGCAAATTCGTCCTTGCCTCAAAGGCAACGGCAATTTGAGTTAAAAAGGAAGCTACATTACAACGAAGGATTGAACATCAAATTAGACAGACAGCTCATATCAGAGGAGCTACAGTTTGAAGTAGAGGAAGATAACATCCAACTACATCTACATTCAAATTTTTGAAGAAAAGACTACTACAGAAGAAGCTCCGACAATTAACATCTAGAAATTCCATCAGAAACGCATATAACATCTGCGGTTGCCACTGTCTTTTCTTTGCCATTGCCTATCCATCGCTGCCTCTTGCTTCTTAGAACCCCTGGTCTTAATGTGACACTACTTGTCCATTTAACTGTATTTAATGGTCATGCAGGAATTAAATGGTAATGTTAGAAAATATTAAATTGGCTGACATGTCAAAAAAAAAAAAGAGTGTCATTCATGGTAGAAACTTCAAATCTGAGTGAGGAAGATACCAGTGTTTAGCCTCCAGATGAACATCCAAAGCAGAAGCAGAGGCAAGGAGGCCCAGTTGCTGGAGGGGAGCTGTAGTGGTCTGAATGATAAATGTCCCCCAAATAGTCTTGGGCATTTAAACACTTGGTTCCCAAATGATGGCCATGTTTGGAAGGATTAGGTGTTGCAGAAGGAAATGTGTCACTGGGGATGGGCTTGGGGTTTCTAGTGAGCCCTCTCTGCTTCTTGCTTCTGCTTCCTGCTCCTTCCTCCGTGCCTTCACCATACCATCATGGAATCATAAGCCCAAGTAAACTCTTTCTTCTCTAAGCTGCCTTGGTCATGGTGTCCTGTCACAGCACTAGGAAGATGACTCACCTAGCAGGGACACGTATGAGGAGGCTTTGGCTTTGAAGAGCAGTAGCCAACAAGTTTTCTTATAGGAAGTGGAGCACCAGATCTCAGTGTGAGCGAGAGCCAAGGGAGGTTGTAGTGCCAACCACTTGCTAGTAAAGAGTTCTGGAGTCTAATTTTTATGAAGAGACCAACACAAGAGCCCTGGAGGCTTCAGAGATGGAAAGCACATGTTCAGAATGATGGATAGCCTAGGTCAGAACAGTACTTAACTGCTCAGAGGCTGTGTCATCCTCTAGTTACCCATTCCTTCAGGCATGGGCTCTGGGCCTGGCTATGCTGTGGGTCCTGCCTCATTTTCCACTCTCTCCCATTGTTCAAACTCATACCTTTAGGAGAGGGTGACGAAATGAGAAGAATGGATCCTAAAATTATAATCCAACAGCTACTTCAGATATCCAGTTATTCAATGGACCCCCTTAGATAGCAGCTAGCTGGATGAGCAAGCCATTCACCAGCTAGGACCTGAAAGGCATCTTTGGTGGAGAGCTGGGGTGAACAGATCTAAAGCCAGGTTAAAGAGAGTGCAGATTAAAGAGACACCTTAGGGTCCTTGCTTTCTCTGAGGCTGCTGGGCCAGGTATAAAGGGAACGTGTAGAGCTGTGGGCTGATTTGTCAGCCCCTGCAGTGACATCCCTCAGTTGCATAGGCTAAACATCAGGAATAAAGAAGAAGCTGTAGCCTAAGAGTGACAGGAAGGGGCTCAAAATACTCCTAAAGCCAAGAAGGGGCTCCATAACCAGGGAGAAGGGGCCATCTTAAACTTTCCACCAGTTTCTCAGAGGAATATAGAGTTTGAACTTGTTTACCTTTTTAAAGACAGAAATAGCTAGCCCTGACTGAAGAAAGCAAGCACATTCTGATAATTTACTTAAAATGTACAGTTCTTAAAAATTCAAAATAGGTGTTATTAAAATGTAAAGCTAGGCTCTGACCCATTGGAGGATCATCCTCTGTCTGGAAGTTATTTTTTGGGACTGGTCAAGGGTAAGAAGAAGAAAATACATCAATTTGCCTAAAAGTATATTGGAGTAAACTTGAATGTCCTTTTGTATTTGGATATATCTGACGAATCATTTCTAGTAACTAAAATATGAGCCAATTGTTCAATCTTGTCATGAATGCAACCTTACATACTCAATAATGACTATACTGTATATACTATGAACAGGCATGGCACTATGCATAGATTTCATTTTAGACTATTTCTTGAACACTGTCTAGGTGCTCATTGGATATCTATAGACCCTGAGAGAAAAAGATAAAGATATCCATGACCCTTTTCCTCTTTTCTTGAATCCATGATCTGATAAAGTTCATATATGTGACCTGATCCCCATTTGTGGGGAATGTGAAAGTTTGGGATCATAACTGTTGGTACTGATGACAGGCAAAGTAAAAAGAGAAGGAGATAAAAGGAAGAGCTAATGATGAGGAGAGGAGCAAGCTATTCAGAGAATGGTAAGGCTGTACCTAGAACCAGAAGATGACATGCCTTATCCAGAACTCAGAGGGACACATGAGAAGGATGGGTTAAAAGCACTGGTCAAAGAGCTGACAGCTTGAATGCATCCTGCAGTCAGAGTCACAAGAAACGGCAGCCTTCTGCGCTGCATGTCTTCCATTTGACATGAGTGCAGCCATCTTGACTTGTTCCCATTCTATCCCAACTGCCCCTGAGTCACCCTGAATGGTCTTCCCAGCATAATATTAAGATAAATAGAGAAGACCATCGGAGTGGGATGTGGAGTTTTATGGCCAGATCCTGGTACCAGAATTGTGTCAGACTCTTGGTCAAATTATGCATGCACTTTGTGCATTTAGGACTGACTGATGTCACTTCTGCCCTGACCTTATAGCCCTCATTTTTCTGACCCAAATCAGAAAGGTCAACCTGGTCTCCCTGCCACCCAGAACCATTGTTCTGTCAGGAAATCCCCTGTGATGATCTGCCTGTTCTGAGTGTCACTACACCTCCGGACTTACTTTCACATTGGACCTGGGGACCTCCAGAACCAATTCTGCTCCCACACCAACTTGAGTTACATTAAGAAGGAACAACAGAAAGGATCCCAGAGGATGGAATCTCTCTCTAAAGCATATTAAAAATCCAATAATAATCCAGCCCTGTGGGGTAGACAAAACAAAGTTTGTGGACATCAGTACTCACATTGATTTAAGAAATTATTCATATCTAAAGTTATAAAATCACTTTACTTTAAATAATGCGGTAAGACAATAGCCACTTTGCGGTGATCGCTGGACTGCCCTAAGGGATCCAGGAAACGATGTCATGAACAAAAGTGTAGACTTTAAATAATAAATTCTTAATCCAACCATACAAACAACATGCCATCAGAAAGAAAGGTCAAGCCTTCAATAATTTAAAGGTTTGCAAAAGTAGGGCAGTTATCCTTCCTGGAAGCACTTTCTTCGCCCTAAATCATACTTGAAGGGGACGTGGTTAGCATATCCTCTTAGATGAGAACAGAGAGTACTTAAAGGGGGACGTGAAGTGGGTTCTTTGCAAGGAAGAAGCCCCCAGCAGCATGTGTGGAGCCCAACCTACAACTATCTGGAAGTAGGTTGGTACCCAGAGCTCTTTGCTTTTCTGCATCTTGCAGTATTCTCATATACAAATCCAGCACTATGGCATCAGCATCATGCCCACCTACAGTTGCCAGTGAAGCCAAACAAGATGCCTACTGGCTCATCTTTCCTGCTGCTGTTCTTGTCACCTCTAGGATGAGCAAGGTCCAAAAGCCATTAAGTTTATCACATCTTATCTGCATTTGCCTTTTAAATAAACACTAAGAATAGCAAAATATATGAAACAAAAACACCCACAAATAACATCTCGTCCTCTCCCCTGCTGGGGTAGACAAAGTAAAAATAAATAAATGTCTGACTCTTTAGATACTTTATTGCATCTGCCATGACTCTTGGGAGATTACTTGCTGGATAGATAATTCTTATTTTATATATGTTATGCATTTTTTAGGGCCTTATTTCAGCTTTCCACTATATCATAAGACCCAAAGCAGTGATCATAATTGAAAAGAAAAGGTATATATTTTTTTAAATAGTGCCATTGCTGTGGCTCAGGAAAAGAAGTGCTGGATGTGGCCCCTTGGCTAGTCCATGAAGGATAGGCTGTGGGGCATCTCTTACAGGTGGGAAAAAACAGAAAAGGTGTTTCCTTGGATTAGCAGCCCACTGACCTTGTGGATTTAAATTGAAGCTTTGCTTCAGTTGTGCTGGGCATGGTGTGTCAATACTAGCCAACAAGTAATAACCAAGTTTCTACAGACAACTAAGACTTCTGACACAAGGCCCAACCAGGGCCCTCCCTGTACTGTGGTCAAGTAGATGGAGGTTTCTGGTCTTTTTCTTTTAGCTAGACTCTGGACTAGTTCAAAGTCCTCGGACTCATCAGCACTGTGAAAGACTGGACCTTTGTCTGTCAGCTCTCATCAAGTGCAAGTTTTAGTTCTCACAAGCCCAGTGTATCCCAAGGTCAAGCTGAAGTCACATTAGCACCTGAGCTACATTTCCCAGTTCCTATCATCTTCAGTGAACAACTTAGTAAAAGAGTTCCCCAGTACTGACTCCTGCTAAGACCTCTCTCTTTTCAAAAGTCCCCAGTGAAACAGTCTTAAAACAGCTCTTGACCACTGACTCTTCTCATCAAGCAGACAGGATGTGTTTCCTTTGACCCCGAGTTTTCTGGGCTCTACTTGAACAATAGCCTACCTGGAAGGGATGCGATCAGTACTAGAGTGGGGGAGGGCTGAATGTGTGTCCAAGGACCCCAGTGCTGGAAGCTTGGTTTTCAGAGTGCTGAGGCTGGGAGGTGGTGGGATCATAGCAAGTGGGGACCCAGTGGGAGGTCAGTAGGTCATGGGATACTATCCTTGACAAGGTTTAGGGCAGTTCTGCATTAATTCTCTTAAGAGCTAGCTGCTCTAAGAGTCCTTTCCCATACAGTGGCTTCCCATATCACTGTGTGGTCTTTTTGTGCAGATATGCCCCCTTGCCCAATGCCATTTACTATGAGGCCCTCACTTCATAGTAGTTGATGGCAACACCATACCATCAGACCTCTAGAACTATGAGCTAAATAAACCTTCTTTCCTTACCAAGTTCTCAGCCTAGGGAAATGTGTTGCTGAAATGGCAAACTGACTAACACAGTTTCCCCACTAATCTTAAGAAAATGGCTGTTTCCACTTCTTGTCGTTTAGAATGCTTGCACTTAGAACTAACTCGCCACGTTAGGAGGATGCTCAGGCCACCTTCTGGAAAGACTTACATGGGAAACATGGCTGGTAGAGATTTGGAAGTGGAGTTAGTCATTTTTTTAGAAGTGGATCCGACAGCCATTGCTTGCTTTCCTCACTAGACTCTGATCAAATCTCAGACTCATGATTAAGACAACTGAAGATTACTGTTTTCAGCAAATAGCCGTGGAGTGATCTGGTTCTGCAGGAGTCAGTCAGTCAGGGGAACAACCACCCAATCTGAGGACTGAAAGAGTGCTCACAGTAGGTGGGTGTCCTAAGCAACAGGCCCCGCCCTGCCTCCTCACCTGGCCGATGGGCCTTGGGAACCGCCATGTTCATCACTCGTCCTCCGTCCTGAGGTTTGGGGGGAGACGCAGTGAATCTGCAGATCCCCGATTCTGAAGGGGTACTGGAGGTCAGACTGTCCGTGTACTCATTGGTCCCCGCCGTCAGCTGCTCGGAGGACGTGTCAGATATGAAGCACTCTGTGATGGTGAACTTGGCATGCCTCAGCTGTTCTTCCATCTTGGCATGTTCATAGGCCCTGGCCAGTTCTTCGTAGGTAGAGGAGGCACTTTCTGTGGAGACCATGCTGCTCCTTGCTCGGTCTGTGCCACGGAAGAGAGAAAAGAGGGGGAATGACTTCGTTGGTGGCCTATGTTTGAACCAACTGGCTGACCTTTCCTGGTTTCTGGCTGTAATGTGCAGATCCATAGGATCTAGGGGGAGGCTTGGCTCTGTCAGAGGATTCTTCTTCTGCCACTATGAGGCTAGCTTCACTAACAAAGCTCAGGGACTTTGCAACAACTCAGCTGCTATGGTCAGATATCCCAGCCCTGGGCATTTTCATAAATAGGCAAAGCCTTCCCCTTAAACAATTTGGCTTTTGGTAGGG
>LZPO01119007.1:0-11718 GCA_001675575.1 Neotoma lepida | reverse complement strand
AAAGAGTGAGGGGAAGAAAGAGAGAGGGGAAGGAGGAAGGGAGGGAGGGAGGGAGGGAGGAAGAGAGAGAGAGAATGTTAACTTTAACAATAGCAACAATCATTCACGGGGAAAATAAAAGGAAAGGGCCATGTTATTTCCTGCTGTATTTCAGACCTCTTTCAAAGCTTTCAACTTCAATTAACACAAAGTACAATTCCTTATATACTGAAAATCGGAGACTTCTGCTTTGGAAGGTATCTGTTTTAAAGTTGTAATTCCTCTAATCCTATCTAATCATATATACCTGATAATGTCTTTACAATGTCTGAGATGGATGCCAAAATATGCATTATTATTTTAATGATACACATTACTCATACTTCAAATGGACAGGCACTCCTTCAAGTCTTTGGGAAATAGGACTCTTGTATACAAAGATGTGTGTTACAGAGGTAATGCACATTTGCATTGAAAGAGCCACCTTGTGCTTTGTAAATAACATTGCATCATTTCCCTCTAAGCGGCTTCATACTAAGCTTCCTGAAATGATGCATATTTTAAAAGGAATAATAATCATTCTTATAAATTCTAACTCAATACCTATACCAAATATTTATTTAATATAGTATAATCTTAATGGTATTAGATGAATAACAAATTATAGAAGAAAAAAATAGTGATGCTTAAATATGCAGTATCAAATTTCCCTTTATGTACTGCAAAAGCACAATTCCCTCGAGAGATCTATGACTAATTAATACAACAAATTTTTTTATCATTGATTCACAAACTTATTTTTTTNTCATTTGCTAATTTATAATTTTCCTTTAAATAACGGGTTTTAAAATCTCACAATTTTGACTGTAGTAATCCCTCAAACAGTCATCTTTTTAAAACAACTCACCAGCAATCCTTGAGCAAGAAACCTAGGAATTATAATATTCCAAGAAAGCAGTTTAAATGCAGTGTTTCAGGTTCCATGCATTATATTTTTGTAATTTAATATATTAATGCTCTTGTTTAAAATAAAAGAGGTTTGGGGAGAAAAGGATAACGTTTTTAAGAAACAAGTTGTTGGTATATGCTTACAGCACTAAGAAAAAATTTGAAACTATAACGTAAAATTTCATTAAATGAAAACATGCTGTTCAATATATATTATATAACATATATGTGTGTGAAACAATCAAAACCTGCTTCTTTAAAATAACAATATATTTGCCTAGATATCTTTTAAAAACCCAAGGACATTTGAACGTTAGCTGTCATAATGGGCCAGTTCACTGTTTATTTCTTTGGTATGCATCTCCTGACCTGTATATAAAATTCATAGTTTCAAAAGTGACATGTGCAAGCCTTGGACAACTGGGGAAAAGGCATATTTCCTGACCTTGTAACCATGGCAACCACTTGCTGATTGGTAGCAGGCAGGCTTTCCATCCTTTACCACTGAAGGCAAGTATGTGAGATTGCTGGCTTTGTTTGTGACTCTGGCTGTATTTATATGCAAACAGAAATACAAAATTTAGAATCATAGTTTTCTGCTAACCATACTATCATATGATCACTGAAAATCCTTTAAAATAACATTAACATTATTATAGAATGTTGCCATTATAATAAAACCACTAAGCATTTTTCTGCTGATTCTGCACGTGACGCTTAACTTAGGACCTTGTTCTCCTCTTTAGCATGGCTCTCCACATGGGTGCTCTTGCCAATACTAGAGGAAAACTACAACAACAAAAATGCATGTATAGCAGTTTGTAATATTTAAAAATTCCACAAAATTAGTATATTTTATTTTATTAGATTTATGTATCAAGGAAAAATAAATTCAATCAAGTCATGATGATGACAATCTATTTCCATAAACTGCCTTAAAAGGTAATTAGGGAAGCATTTATGTATTAAGTTGACATATCTGGGATGCTAAGCCATTTAGAATTCCCTTCTGGAATGAACTAAAATGAATTTCTTAAAATGCATTTCTTTATACATATGAAAGATATATATGTGACTTTTTGGAGGGAAGACCTTCTATTCATTTTGTTTCCCCAAACTATTCCACTTTTTCTTATATCCATTTTATCCTCCTCCTGTGACATAAATGAAAATGGAGTTTTGTAAAATTTGCTTTGCTGAACAATCTGCTCACTAGATTCGAGGGATGAACTTGGTATATACTGAATCCTCTCTGACCCTGCAATGGGAGCTACTTTCTCAAGCTAAAGTAACATTTTTCATAATAGAGAACTCATATGAAAGTTCACCATACCAAATCCTTGCCTGATTATAGTGCACTAAAGGAACAAGGGGGACTTGAGAATTATATTAAAAGGTATTTATTTCATGTGTCATATTCTAAAATCAAATAATGCAGTTTGTATTTGTTAATGAAGTTTGTTAGAAGACATGCAATGAAATAAGTCATACAATCCATAAACTTAATATGTTGTTTAAATTCCTTATCAATTAATAGGAATGCATTTGGGCATTTTACTGAGCTGTTGTGTATCTTCTCATAAGTATTTCATTCAAATATATAATATAATATGACCATCAACAAAGTCAGTCTACAGAAAATTAGAGTGACAGGATTAAGTGAAACGTTCCTATATTTGCAAGTACATTTCAAAACTAAGAAAAGTACAAGATAATAATATTGAAATAAATTTTAAATGCAATAAAATATTTCTGATAATGTTCACAATATACATAAATTATATTTCTAATAAAATACACACACTTGACTTTCACTCACAAGTACATTATCCATATGAAGTTCAAGTTATTTTTGCTGTATTGATAACTACAAAAATAAGCAAAATTAAAAATAAAATGAATTTTAAAACATCATTGGGCTAGTTGTTACCCAATTACTAAATAAATACTGATTTTGATGCTAAAATACTTTGTAATGTACATAATATATATTGTAATAAGATTTAAGAAACCACTATACATGTTCACAGTCTCTATGGGATCTCCTTAACAATTCTTCTATATAAAACTGTCACCCTTACTTGTTTTTTCCCTTATGGAAAGGTCATTTTCTGATTTATTTATATTTTAAATATAGTCTTCAAAGTAATAATGACAGGATCATTATTTTTGTTGTTATTTAATAAGATGTGTTTTAGGTTAATGCAAATAATTTTATAACAAACTATTTTTCATAACCTTTAATAGATGTGCATATTTTAAATGCTAATACTTTGTCTTTATGTAATCCTATTCTCATGTGCTATAAAGGAAAGCAAAATGGTTTTCTTTACATGAATATTAAGATCTGGAGCTCTGGACTAGCACTTAACTAAGACTGTGGAAAGATTTTTCATTTTTGTATTTGAAAGTAGTATTCAAACATAATTTTATTTTACTATAACCCTGTAAAGTTCTCCCCGTGCCCAGATGTACTATATAAAACATTCCTTAACTCATTAATGTCAAGTATAAATTAGTTTTATATTGGAATTTTAACAGTCCAGCTTCTAAGGGCAACATAAAAACCAGGCCATTGTCAAGAATGGTGTTAGGTTGCATGCAAATTTAAACCAGGTATCATTTATCATCAAAGAAAACACGAGATAAATTAAACTTTTGTGTCTCTAATACCACAAATTATTTTGGTTTATCTATGCTTTAAAAATATCAACAGTTTCCACTGAACACATGTAGAGCAATATTAGCCATAATATTTTAATGTGTTCCCTAGGTTCACCAAATCAGAGAATGACTAATAGCCAATGTTCAAATATTAGGATGCATTTTTTTTCATATGTGTGCTCAGAGTATCTGAACAGGCACACTGTATTGTATTAATATCATAACTCAAAGAGAAATTTATTAACCCTCCAGTATTCCCATCATTGCTAAAAGTTGCAAATTCTATGTGGCAGAACCTAGACAGTAATGTCAAATTTTAATAAGAGTTCCTCTTCCTCAGTCAGGGCTCTGCTAAAGAAAAGCATAAATGGCTGTAACTGACCATTGGTTGTTAGAGCAGCAATCTGACTTCTCCACACCCTTATTTCAGTGTCCCGTGCTCCATTCCATGCTGTATTAATGATAGCATGAAAGGTCACATGATAAATGAGTGACAAAAATATCAAAACATATTAACCCATAGCTTTGTTATCAGTATATGACAGAGATGACAGAAAATTGTATTTTTCCCCTGAATAATTTTGTGTTACATTTTGCTGGCTAGGCAGAGTGAATTAGGGGGAAATTCCTGCCTCTGACTGTTTGTCTCTTTTTCTGACATACTCGAAGTAATAATATACATTAATAATAGGGACTGCTCTCAGATAGGGAATAAAAAAATCAAGATTCAACAGTCAGTCTTCATTCTACAACCTGCTATCTTTGTTTTTCTTTCCTAACAAAAATGAATATTTTGAAAAATATGCATAAAATCAAATGTCATTAAAGCTAGTGGTAATAAGCAAGGCTAAAATGTAGACCCAGCAAGTGACTCAGCACAAGTGTTAGAAGGATATTTTTAATGTGGTGAGAAGCAACTTAAATGCTTTTATAACATCAAATATTGTGGTGTCATATTTTTTTTTCTATTCATAGAGAACCATGCCCACTCTCTAAATAAAGGCAATTTCAATACCACCTGACCTATTTTGTTGGGATATGGACCCAGTAATTACAAATTAAGAGCAGAGTTTTGCCCCTGATTTACAGGCTGCCAGAACTGTACACCCCGGGGAAGTGAGGTTTGTAATTTTTGAGAGGAGAAAATAGGAACTGGCGGGGGGTTAACGTCTTGCTGTGGTAGGGTGTAGTCTCCTGGGGTATGTGAATCCCTGTCTTGTCTAAGTTACCTTTCAGTGGGTGAATGACACTTTGCCAACCCGGACTATGCCTGTGCCTCCCTAGGTATGCTAACATTTATCAGTATGGAATCAGTTACCCAATAGTGAAACGNAAATGTAATTAGACTTTTAAAAAGCTATTCATGAATAAAACCATGGAGCGTGTATGAACACATCTGATTTTTAAATTTTTCAAAAGAAATAATTCATACTTTACAGATCTAATATTTTAGTGTTATGAGCAGATCTGAAAGAATTTAACTCTCAGTTATAAAGTGTAAACTGGACTTTGCATTAGGTGCATGGGACACAGGAGTAAACAAAACCAAGTCTTTGTTGTCAAGAGCTTAAATTCCCGTGAAGGGCACAGGTTAAGTGGGTGCTAGGATGTGAGCCTTGGTGGAGAGGAGGCTGCTTTCTGTGGAGGAGCTATTCAGAAGTGCATCTTCCTGGAGCTGTCTTGCAGCCTCAGGAAGAACAAACGTCAAGAGGAAGCTGCTGATGCTCTTGCTGCAATTCACAGATCCCTCCGTCGTTCAGACAAAACAGATTTTTCTATCAAAACAAAATTGCTTCATGTTTAGTACTAATATTAAAAATAAAATTTCTTGAGACTATACTAGGCATTTCTTTGAAAGAACTTTCACAGTTTAAGAAACAAAATAGCAAGTGTCCTGTAACAAAAGATAAAATAAAACAGGAAAAGCTACTGGGGCTTCTGAAACAATGTGTCCCTCTGTCCTTCTTATGTCTTGAATAGAAACTTATTAAATGGGAAACATAAATGAAATCCTTGGCTTTGAGGAAATAGAATATAACAGGGTTGGTAATTATATAGTGAGATGCATTATTACAAGCTTCTTCTCCATGCTTTTGTTTTATAATGGATTGTCGATACATACAGTAGTCTAATAACACAATATAGACGTGAAAGATGTGCGATTTGGCTGGGCATAAGGTAGGGGATGGAGGATAGTCATTCAATGAAGTAATTATAGGACAAGAAACTGGTAAGGAATTATGAGTTGTTATTGCCAAATTATGCAATTTTTTTAAAAAATCTATAAAATAACTCTAAAATTACTTTAAAATTAGATATTATCTCTCTTTACAGGTTTACACACATACACACACACACACATATATGTATATATATATATATAAATTTATAAACATTAAAACATTGTATGTACCTAGAATAGAAACATAGATATGAAGCTGTCTATCACTTTTAGGAAAATCATGATTGATTCTACATGTATTTATGATACACTAGCACAAATTAACACTGAGAGACAGCTGTAGCAGCACATCATTCATAATTCTTTAATGCCACATGTCAAGAAAATCACTAATGGTAAAACATAAAAATATTTATAATTCCCCTGAAAATGTACACACTGGCTGAAAAAAACTCCAATGCCAGGCAGGACAATCTCCTTTTGAGTTATTCATCAGGGAAGTCCAAGAAGCCCACAAAACAATTTGGCTACTGCTCTTGCCTTTGATGGCACCCAGTATCTGAAGGTAAATCCTATTGCTGAAGACACCACACACTTGAAACACACGGTTTGGAGACACGTAGTTGGATCTAATATGGGAGCCTCTTCCCTGAAGACCAGCTCTCAGTGTCTGAAGGCACTGTGCAAGCTGCCAAAGGAGAAAAACAACCAATAGTCCTACCCAGGGGTCATGCCTGTGAACCGTAACAATAAACAGCTAAAGATGCAATAGTGGCATTACATGGTTATCTTATTGGACTTAAGGCCCACTTAATAAGAAGGAATTCATGCCTGATACTGTGAACTTGGCCAACTCTTCATCGCTCATGAGACCATGGATCCTAGAGAGGAACCTACTACTGCCACTTTCCTAAACTGGTATAATCTCTAACTGCATTATTAATATTTATCCTCATACTCACAGGTAAGTGTAACTCTTATTCATTCTTTTAAGAAACTTCTTTCTGAATCTTACAGAGACCATTATACAGAAAGTTATTAGTAGTCAAAATGCTGTGAATAAGTGACTGTGGGTGCCTAGTCCCAGTTGATACATCTACAATGCAACCCTTACACTTAAGGTTTAGAAAACACATGAAAGAGGTGGCAGAAAAATTGTAAGAGCCAGAGGAACAGGACATCTACCGTAAGATTGTGTTATCTATACAGGGCAGGGAAACTGTATCCAGGGAATGTGAATATGGCTGTCTAAATGATACCTGAAGAATAATGACACCAGTTGACATGCCAATATAGATGGGAAATCTCACCAAGCCCCCTCCCCATGAATAGCTAGAAGTCATTAATGGCTGCTGAAAGAGGGACAGTCTTCTCCAGGGATAGGTCCCCCAGTTCTAAAGGAGGAAGTTATTAAGGCAACTCCATCCACATAGTTAATAGAAGATTTATTTAGGGGTAACCTGCAGCCAGTAAAGGGACTGGTTACAAGGTCCAGGAGAGGTGAGGTGTAGTCCAGCGATGTTCTCTGGAGAACTCTGGTCCGTCTACCATCCAGCCTCCAGGATCCAGGAGCCAAGAGGGCTAGCATGGATGGATCTTAAAGGGGTGGTACCACCCCTAGGCTGGTGATCCTGCATTCTATGAGAAAGTAGGCTGAGCAATTTATAGAAAATAAGTCAATAAGGAGCACACCTCCATGGCCTCTGAATCATCAGCTCTTGCCTCCAAGCACCTACCCTGTTTGAGATCTTGTCCTGACTTCCTTCAATGATGGACTATGATGTGGAAGTTTAAGCTAAATAAACCCTTTCCTCTTGATCTTGTTTTTGTCATGGTGCTTCATGATAGGAATTGTAATCCTAACTAGACAGAATGTATATGTGTAACAATAAAAATCAAAGAAAATAGAAAAATAAAGAGGATATGAAGTTGGGAAGGGGTGGGAGTTGAGGATTAGATATGGAAGGAGTAGAGAGGGAAGATATAAAAATTCTGAAAGGATAAATAAAAAAATGTTAATAATATTTATTCTTTTCTGGCATGCAGTCTAACAAAAGTTTCAGGCTCACCAACATGGCTTCTTAATCATGACCTGAGCAAGGAAGACACCAATAGACATGTTAATGGGGAAGAGAAAATGTTCAAAAGGACTGAACCTTAGACAAAGTACTACAGCCAGCTAAGGAATGCTGAGAGCACAAGAAATAGTCCTTTCTAGGGAAGAGCACACCAATTGGTCATGGAATAACTCACATAGTCAGCCCTGGAAATATATACATAGAAGTGATAATATATGTATACATACAAGTAATATTATGTGAACTGAGCAGGTTTTATTTATGTACTTATGAATACACATACACACATACCACCACCANCAACAACAATAACACCAATTAAGGAAAAGGAGACTATGAATTTGAAAGACAGCAAGGTAGGGAGTACATGTAAAGGGTACATACTAAAGTATAGAAATGGAAAAAAGAAGGAGGAAGTGATGTAATTATAATTGCAAAACCAATTTTTTTTTCAAAAAGGATATAATGAAAGAGGCTATATTTAAACGTGGATATGGGACCATTGAGCAAAATGCATAGCAGACTTTTTAATGTGGGACCATTTATTTGCAGATATATTCTGACCTTCAGATATCAACCTAACCCTCCAAAGGAGCTCAGTGAAAGTTAACTATTATGAGGGCAATTTGAGAGAGCAAAGTGAAACATTAGAGACTAGTCACAAACATGACACATATCTACAAAGTTATAAAATGTCTTTATAGGAACCAACTTATACTTGGTTTCTGGGGAACCCATCTGTGGTTCCCTAACTCTTTTAAATATGTATTTTATTTATCTATATATTTTTAAGGATGCTTTGCTTTGAGGATGAAACCTCATAATATATCAAATTCTCTAATGAACTTAAACCAAAATAGCCTGAGAACCACCAAGTTTAGAGAGGAAGAGAACACATGAGTGCAGAAAGGCTTCATAGTATGTTTAAGGAAAAAATAGAGGAAGAAGCAAGTAGTGGGAGAAAGTCGTGGGAAAGTCAGGCAAAGAGAGAAACAACTGTAGGCCCTCAAGGAGGATAGATTTTTGAAATGAGCATTTTGCAAAGCAGACAATAAATGAATTTCTCATTCAATTTGGCAACTGACATATCATTTTTAGTTCTAAATGTACAGTTTTTTTAATGATGTAGCAAATGTCATGATATAATGGGTTGACATATGCAAAGTAGGACCTAGAACAGTCAGAAGGAAAATGAATTCTAGATCTAACATTATTTAGATTAAGACCATGAAATAGTCAATACTATTGGTTTTTTTGTTTGTTTGTTTGTTTGTTTTTTTTTTGGTTTTTTCAAAACAGGGTTTCTCTGTGTAGCTTTGCGCCTTTCCTGGAACTCACTTGGTAGCCCAGACTGGCCTCAAACTCACAGAGATCCGCCTGCCTCTGCCTCCCGAGTGCTGGGATTAAAGGCGTGCGCCACCACNGCCCAGCGTCAATACTATTGTTTAACATCAAGTCTCATTTAATATTTAACAGTGCAAGGTTATTTATAGTTATGCAAATATTTACACTTAAATTTTTGAGCTCCTTGCCCTCAGTTTAGTATTGCCAAGAAGCTATGTATACATATATATGTATATATATATACATTTTTTCTAAGCTGGGTCCACTGATAATACAAATTATACTTAACAATTGAAATGAGCATTTTTCATAAATTAGAATTAGATACTTCTATACTTCTATATCATACATAGTGGCTAAACTATTTTATCATCTGCCAGAAACATAACAAAATTAAAAATAAAATTGCACCTTAATTATCCATCTGGAGAACATATATTTCACTGAATGATTATGGGGCATTTCCAAACCTATGGAGACTTACTTTATCTAGCAGAATTTTTAAAATCTCAATACAGTTAGCAATTAAAAAAATTTGCCTATAAGAATTTTTTTTTCTAATTATATCAAATTAGAGCCTTTAAAACTACTGACATCCTCCTTGTAAATTCCTGGAAACTTCCCTAGCACCTGGTTTCTCCCTATTCCCATTATGTCTTCATTTATCATGCTATCTCTTTCATTGCTCTCCCACTCTGTCCCTGTTCCGGCTCAAACCTCCCATTTCCTTATGTTCTTATCCCCCATTCCTTGCCCTCATTATCCCCCCATCCCCAGTTTGCTCATGCAGATCTCATCTATTTCTCCTTCCCTGGGCTATGTGTCCCTTTAAGGGTTCTCCTTGTTAGCTAGTTTCTCTGGAGCTGTGGGTTGTAGTCTGGTTATCCTTTACTTTACATCTAGTATCCACTTATGAGTGAATGCATAACATGTTTGTCCTTCTGAGTCTGGGTTACCTCACTCAAGATGATATTTTCTAGTTCCATCCATTTGCCTGCAGATTTCAGGATGTCATTGTTTTTTTACTGCTGAGTAGACTTTATTGTGTATATGTACCATATTTTCTGTATCGGTTCTTCAGTTGAGGGGCATCTAGGTTGTTTCCAGGTTCTGGCTATTACAAATAATGTTGTTATGAACATAGTTGAGCATGTGTTCTTGTGGTATGATTGAGCATTCCTTGAAGTTCCCAGGAATCCACAAGGATGACTCCAGCTTAGACCACTAGCAATAGTGGAGAGGGTGCCTGAACTGGCTTACTCCAGTAATCAGATCAGTGAATACACTAACTGTCATCATAGAACCTTTCTCCAGTAACTAATGGAAGCAGATGCAGAGATCCACAGCCAAATACCAGACCAAGCTCTAGGTGTCTAGTTGAAGAGAGAGAAGAGGGAGTCTGTGAACAAGGGGCATCAAGATCATAATGGGGAAACCTACAGAGACAACCAAACCAAGCTAGTGGGAACTTATGAACTTTAGACCAATACCCATGACAATGGACTAGGCCCTCTGCATAAGCAAGACAGTTGTATAGCTTGATCTGTTTAAGAGGCCTCCTGGCGGTAGGATCAGGATCCATCGCTGGTACATGAGCTGGCTTTTTGGAACCCACTACCTATGGTGGGACTCCTAACACATCCTTGAGGCAAGGGGAACAGCTTGCCTCTACAGAATGTACCAGGCTCTGCTGACTACCCATTGGAGGCCTTACCTTTTTGTAGGAGGGAATGGGGTGTTGGTTGAGGGGGAGGCTGGAGGGTTGGGAGGAGGGAGGAGGGGGATCTGTATGGTATGTAAAATGAATAAAAATTTTCTTAACAAAAAATATATAAGATAAAACAAAAAAAACCTCCTGGAATATTTTTTTTCTAATTTTCTTCTTCTTATCTATTATTTGTATAGTATAATTGGACCACATGATATTTTATAATTTATAATCCAAATTGCATTAAAAGTCATGGCTAAGTCACGTATTTAAATTCTGATCCAATAATTCTGAATACTAATTCTTTGACTTTTCCATGGGAATAAAGAAGTTACATTTCAGTGCAAGGACAATTCGTGATGTATCTTTAGGTCTAAACTTTGAGGAATTTCTCAATCCCTAACTGTGGCTTACACATTTCTTATAGCAAAAATAAGTGTGACTACAGCCTGCCCTGAAAATGGTGGCTTTTTTGGTTACAATTAAACACACCAATTTTCAAATAAAAGGTATAAATGTAAACATATTCACATAGTAATTTATTATGTCTATGCATGTTTATGAATGGATATATGTTTATAACAAAAGAATATAATCTAATTTTTAAAATTTTAGAGTTGTTTTATGCTGAAAAATGAGTTTTTTTTCATAGCAACTATATTCTTTTTTTTAAATTTTTTTATTAAATGATTTTCTTATTTTACATACCAACCACAAAACCCCCTTACCTCCCTCCTCCCTCCTTCTGCTCCCCAGCCTTGCCCCTCAACCCACCCACCCCCAATCCCACCTCCTCCCACACAAGGTCTCCCATG
>LZPO01119006.1:0-11726 GCA_001675575.1 Neotoma lepida | reverse complement strand
TTTTTTTTAGACCAGTAGTACATAGTTTTACCCTAGGTCTCTGTGCTATCTAGTCTCAGGTTGCTGGTGAACCAATCAGAGTTCAGTATGGATTCCACCATGTGGAGAGTAGACTGGAGTGGGCTTTATGTAAAAATCATATATTGGTTGTTTATCTCCATAAACTTTGTGCTACCAGAGCCCTAACACATTTTGCAGGCCGAGAAAATTGTAGAGCAAAGGTTTTGTGCTGGGCTTGGTGTATAGTTCTTCTTTGGGTATCCTGCAGAGTACTTTCCCATAAAAAGCCACTAGTAAGTACTTAAGGATGAATGTTCTATGTAGGCACCATCTCAATCTCTCCGTATTCAGTGAGTGTGGGTGTTGTCTTTAGCAATGGGGTCTTGCTATCAGTTTGTGGTAAGCAACCTAGTGTTTTGGCAAAAGCATGATTTATTTAGGGATTTCCATGATACCCTTTTGGCCAACAACTCAATTGGATATAACCCAGTCCAGTACTGTAAGCTTCATTTGGTGACAGAAGTTGGCCAGTTTGAACCTTGTCTTCCTCATTACTTGGAGGTTTTGTTATGATTCCCTTTGTTATAGTTTAGGAAGTTTCCACTGCACCCCTCAAATGCCCTTCAATTCTAGCTGTCTCTCTCCACATTCCCTCCTGATGCCTCATTTCCCCTCCACCTCTCAACCTGTTTCTCTCTTCTTGACCCCTCACCCCCACCCCAAATCCACCCACTAAATTTGTTCTCTTTCCTCCTCCCAGGGAGATCCTTGTATTCCCCCAGTCCCTTCCTCTATCCCAAACATTTCTGCTACTACCGATTATATCATGGTTAGCATTTATTTAACAGCTAATATCCACATATAAGTGAACACATACCATATTTCTCTTTCTGAGTCTGGGTTACCTCACTCAAGATTAAATTTTTCTAGTTCCATCCATTTGCTTGCAAATTTTATGCCATTTTTAATAGCTGAGGGATGTTCCATTTTGTAAATGCACCACATTTTCTTTATTCATTCTTCTTTTGAGGAAAATCTATTTTATTCCATATTCTGGCTATTTATAATAATAGAGCAGCAGTAAACAGGGTTGCACAAGTGTTCTTATGGTAGGATAAAGTGTCCTTTGGGTATATATTCAAATGTGACATAGCTGGATCTTGAGGTAGATCAATTCCTATCTTTCTGAGGAACCACCATACTGATTTCCATAGTGGCTGTACAATTTTGTAATCCCATCAGCAATGGAGGAATGTTTTCTTTATTCCACTTCCATGCCAGCATGAACTGCCCTTTGATGTATTGATCTTAGCTATTCTGACAGGTGTAAGATGGAATCTCAAAGTAGTTTTGATTTGAATTTCCGTGATGGCGAAGGATGTTTAACTTTTCTTAGTGTTTCTCAGATATTTGAGTTTGTTCTAATGAGAATTCTCTGTTTAGGCCTGCACCCTATTTTAAATTCAATTATTTGGGTTTTAATTTCTAGTTTTGTGAGTTCTTTATATATTTTGGATATTAGTCCTCAATTGGATGTGGAGTTGGTAAAAGTCTCTTCTCATCTGTAGGCTGCCACTTTGTCTGATTGATGGTGTCCTTCACCTTACAGAACCTTATCACTTTCATGAGGTCCCATTTATTCATTGTTGATCTTAGTGCCTATGCTAGTGGTGTTCTGTTCAGAAAGTTGTCTTCTGTGCCAATTTGCTCAAGGTTGGTTTCCAATTTCTCTTTTATCAGGTTCAGTATGTCTGGTTTTGTGTTGAGGTCTTTGATCCATCTGGAGTTGAGCTCTGTGCAGGGTGATGAGAAGGGATCTAGTTGCATTCTTCTGCGTGGAGACACCCAGTTTAACTAGGATGATTTGTTGAAGGTCCTGTCTTTTCTGCATTTCTGTCTTCTTCATCCAAAATCAGGTGGCCATATGTGTGTGAATTTATATCTACATCTTCCATTTGATTCAGGTGTTCAACATGTCTGTTTTTATGTCAATGCAATACTGTTTTTATTACCATAGCTCTTTAATAAAACTTGAAATGAGGTAGGTTAAGACCTCCAACAGTTTGTTTATTGTTCACAATCATTTTAGCTATTCTGAGATTATTGTTTTTGTAGATGAAGTTGATACTTATTCTTTCAAGATATGTGAAGAATTATATTGAAATTTTGATGGGGATTGCATTGAATATGTAGATTATTCTTGGTAGGATGGCTATATCTTACTATGAAAATCCTAAAGAACCATGAGCATTAGAGGTCTTTCCAACTTCTGTTATCTTCTTTAATTTCTTTCTTCAAAAATGTGGAGTTTTTATCATACAAATCTTCCACTTGCTTGGTTAGTGTTACCCCAGGATATTTTATATTTTATATTTTACATTTTTTGTGGCCGTTGTGAAAGATGTTATTTCCCTGATTTCTTTCTGTCTGTTTTTCATTTTAATTTTTTTCTTTATTTTTGTCTTAATCCATTCTTCATTCAGTAGAGAGTTAGTCCTTTTCCNTAAGTTTGTAAGCTTTCTGTTATTTCTGTTGTTGATATCCAGCTTTAATCCATGTGGTCTGATAGGATGCAGAGAGTTATTTAATTTTCTTGTATCTGTTGGTCCCTTTTGTGTCAAGGTATGTGGCAAATTTTTGAGAGCATTCCATGTGGTACAGAGAACAAGGTATATTCTTCTGTTTGGATGAAATGTTCTTTACATATCTGTTAGGAGCATTTGCTTTGTAAAGTATGTTAAGTCCACCATTTCTCTGTTTTGTTTTTGTCAATGGCCAGTATATTGCTGAGAGTGAAGTATTAAAGTCTTCCACTATCAACTTGTGAGAGCCAACATGTGATTTAAGCTGGGGTAGTGTTTCTATTCTAGGTGCACTTATGTTGGTAGCATTGTAGCTGGAATGTTTCTCAATCCCTCTTGGCCTGCAGTCCTTCAGACGCTTATAAAACAATCACTCTGAGGCTTATATTAATTACAAATTTTATGGCCTATGGCATCAGCTTCTTGCTACCTAGCTCTTTCATCTTAAATTAACTCATTCTTATTAATCTATATGTTGCCACATGGCCATGACATTATTGGTCTGCTGGCATCTTGTCACTCCTTGGGTGGCTGCTAGTGTCTCTCTCCACTCCACCCTTCTTTGGCTGATCTCTAGTTTGAATGTACCACCTAACTTTATTCTGCCCTGCCAGAGGCCAATGTAACTTTATTTATTATCCAAATGGAGCCACACATATTCACAGTATACAAAACGACATCCCACAGCAGTAGCATAGATGTTAAGAATTAAAATGTCATCTTGGTGGATTTTTTCCTTTGTTAAGTATGAAGTGTCCTTCCCTACATCTTTTGATTAGCTTTGGTTTGAAGTCTATTGTGATAAATATTAAAATGGCTATACCAGCTTGCTTCTTAGATTCATTTGCTTGAAATATTTTCCTGACACTTTACCCTGAAGTCATGTCTCTTCTTCATGTTATGGTATGTTTATTGGTTGCAGCAGAATGATGGATCCTATTTCCACATCCATTCTGTTACTTTGTGTCTTTTTATTGGGGAACTGAGACCATTTATATTGAGAGACACCAATAACAAATGGTTATCGATTCCTGTTACTTTGTTGTGCTGTTTTGGTTGGCGATGGTGTGTATGTGTGTGTAAGTGTATGTGAGTGTGTGTGTAGGGGGTGTTTGTGGGTGTGCTATGTGCTTCCCTTCTTTTTATTTTGCTGGAGTGAGATTATTAGTATTCTATGTTTGCATGGATGTAGTTTACCACCTTTGGTTGGAGTTTTCATTCAAACACCTTCTGCAGAGCTGAATTTGCAGATAAATATTATTTAAATTAGACTTTTTTATAGAATATCTTTAATAATATTTTCTTCATTTTTATCTATTCATATTATTCTTAGATTTGGTCTTTTCATAGTGTCTCAGATTTCCTGGATGTTTTGTATGAGGAAAGTTTTAGATTTAACATTTTCTTTGACTGATGTATCCATTTTTTCTATCATATCTTCTAAGCCTGAGACTCTTCCATCTTTCGTATTCTCTCTGTAAAGCTTGCATTTGTAGTTCCTGTTCAAACTCCTGAATTTCTCATTTTCAAAATTCCCTCAGTTTGGGTTCTCTTTATTGATTCTATTTCTGTTGTCAAGTCTTGAACAGTTTTATTCATTTCATTACACTTTTGTTTGTGTTTTGTTGATTTCTTTATGAGATTTATTCATTTCTTTTCTAGGATCTCCATCATCTTTATACAAGCTGTTTTATGGTCTTTTCCTTGTGCTTCAGGTGTGATACAGTATTCATAGCTACTTTTTTAGTGTTTCTGGGTTCTCATAGGGACATCTAATCCTGGCTGTTATTAATTATGTTTTTATGTTGGTGTCTAGGTATCTGGAATTGGGATGATTATAGATCTATATGCTCATTTCTGGATTTGTCTTTGTCGGGTGGATATTCTGTTTATTGGTTTCTGTTTCTTTACTGGATTTTAGGTGAGTATGGTTGATGGTTGTGAATTACCTGGTAGACAATTTTCTGTGGACTTGATAGGTGTGACGACTGGATATTCCAGATAAAATGTGTTTCTGGGTAGTGGGAGTTGATCCTTAGGAATGGGATAGGCTAGAGATCTGGAGGGATTCACAGGAGGAGAGGGAACAGAGTTCTACCAGGATCTGCTTATTTAATCTACTTGTAATGGGGGTGTGTAATGAATAGAAGTCACCCCAGGAAGTCTGCTTTAGAGTTGTTAATGAGCCTGGGTGATTAGATCCTGGAGGAACTGAAAGAGAAGGGAAGATCTATAGGCAGCCTACCTCTTTCCCTGGCAGGATTGTCCTGTGGGTGAGCAGGGGTGGCTGCTGGTTTTAGGGGCAGGGATAAAGCCAAGAGTGCAGGAAAGGAGGTTAGGAGAGTAAGGCCTGGGGTAACCACAGGAGATGTGGACAGGAGTGGGTGAGAAGGCAATCTGTAGTAGATGTTCTGTTGCAGACAAGTGATGAGACTGGGGATTGAATTTGGAGGTGAGGAGAGAGTGGTCAAAATTTTCAGTTAGCTTAACTTCTTTCCCTTGAGGAATGTTTAGTCTTCTAATACCCGATAAGTCACCTATGTTAATATTGATTTGGCAACATTAAAGTAGTGATACTATTCCAGCTCATATTATATCAGATTACAAAGGAATATGAGAGGAAATAAAGCACAAATGTCTTTTCAATTTATTTGTATAAATCGACATAATAAGCTTAATAGAAACATTCATGGCAAATACAGTCTTTCTCTGTAACTGAAAACATGTCTGTAGCTGTTATTTATAACTATTTTGTATGACTCTACCATAAACAAGCACCTCAGCAGGTCTTTGTTCTTTACATTGGAGGTATGACCCTACCTTCATTTTTAAACTGACAGGACCATTTATCATCCTGCTTGAATTACATTGTTGTAGTTTCCAAATTAACCTCATTCAGAAGCCATGGTAACACTAACAGTTGCTCTAAAAGACCCCTGTATAACATACATATTCATTGTGGAGTTCGGCTTTTCTCTAGCAGTGTGGATCAGTCACAGTTGTAATTCCTAACACTGTAACTCTTCTTTGTTTATTGACTTAAGGACTGCAGCTGATCAAAGTGGCCAGGAAAGATATTAGCTTCAAGTTCAGTGGAATATTTATTGTGTCTCTTGGCAGAAATACCACCCACCCCTTTTCTAAACCCACACTTTTCTGGCTAAAACAGCATATAGTCAAAGGAATAGGAAGCAAAAATTTTCTAGTGTATCACTAGAAATTCTTTCATTTCAAACCTTTGATCCTTGGAACCATAAATTCTGGCTATAGCAGAAAGGGTATCATATATTAAATACTGATTCAAAGCATACACACACAGCCTTTTCAAAAACAATGCCCCGACCGCAATGCTATCACCACCTAGTTTGTACCATTATTGCTTATTTAAAATGACATTCAATAGAGAAAATAAAGACAACTGCTCTAAGTTTGTAGGAAGCATAATAAAACCAATAAATTCCATAAACATTGAGTTCACTGATGCACTATTACAACATAAAATGAGTTTCTTGTTTAATCACAATGCTGTATAGAGTACCATGATAACGACTAAAACATTATATAAGTCCATTATCGGAAGTTTTAGCAGAAGTATTTGTTCAGGAAAATCAATTGTCTAGAAAAATTATCTAGTCCAATGAGAACAAAGAGATGCTTTTTTCATTATGCAAGTGGTCCAATCTAGTCGACTTACCACCGGAACAGTTTTGTCACTCAGGAGACTGGTACTATATCAGGTGCTCAGTGTTGGCTTTTGTTGCTAGCAGATTTGACAGTTTATGGCAGCTGTAGCTAAGACAGTGTTGGATAATGGAGTTCCATGTTTCTGAGCCCATGTATAACCTCCATCCCTGCCACCATGGTCACTTTGTTTATTGACTCATTGTGCAATGACAAGGCAGACTGGAGAAACAGAATAAGTATTATCAACCTACTGGGTAATTCTATCTACCTCCAAAGTATCATCTAAATTATTGAAACTTTACTGCAGTAATCTTACGGTGAGCACTTAGATAAGACACATTATCTTCACAACCTTTGCACATTTGGACTTATTTATACACATATATTCTCTCCAAATGTCTTTCCCACCAGTTTTCAAGTTGTGTTCCATTAAATTTCCAAATGTCCAGCCAAATCAAGGGTTATATCCCATGAATTAATATACAACCACACATATGGCCATTGTTCTCTTCTAAACTTTTTGTATGTCTTTGATGATGCTCTGAAGTTCTACCCACTGTGAAAATCTCCTTCCACCACTGTCCTTAAGGTATTGCCAAGAAAGATGCTGTGATCCTGTATCTGTCCACTGCTGAGTTGGATTTGTTTAGCATTCAAAACCAAATGTCAACTGGGCCTCAATGTTTTTCTTGTTGTTGTTATTTGTTCATTGGTTAGTTTTAGTTGTTGGTTTTCTTCTCAGTTGACTACATGGTACATTCCAAAAGACTACAGGTGAATGCTTGGGAAGAAAAGACATCACAACAGGAGTAAGAATCATAGGCATTTGGACAACTTCTTCATTTAGCTTACTTGTGTCTTCACTAGTTGCTTGGTCCTGACCACATTTATACACCTTCAACTTGAGATGAACATTTACTGTTCAAATCCAACTTGATGACTTGGTAGGCTGGATAACACCTAGCTCATGATGAACATTTCAGGCTACATGGTAACTTATTGGCCCATTATTGAGCAAAGTTTTTAATAAGGCCCCATAANAGACCAAGAGCTGTCTGCAGATTACATCAGGGCCTTACCCCCAAAATTTAAAACTTTCAGCTGTGATTCAAGTACTGGAGCCTGGCAAAGGCAATTTTACCTGGCACTGACACTTCAAGTACCATTAATACAGCTGAATCACATGCCAAAGTCTCAGAAAAGAGCAGTGCAGCCACTTGGAATTATTTTAGAATGCACTCTGGTTCTGTGTCCCACTCAAACCTAGCAGCTTTCCAAGTCACTTGCTGTGTGGACTTGAATAGTGCATGTAAATGAGAAATACGCTGTTTCCACACTCTAACTAGTCCTACTGAGCATTGTGCCTCTTTTTGGTATTAAGAGGGATCAGGCACAATAAGAGATCCTTCATCTCAGGAGTAATATCTCTGTATGCTCTGTATGATCTCTGTATGATCACTGAACTCCTAGAAATTTCAGAGATAGAAAGTTTGTGAATTTTCATTGGTTATTTTCNATTCTGCTTTGTACATATATATTACCAACAAGTTGAAAATAGTTCATATATCCTGAACACTTGGTCTACTCAGTAATATGTCATCAATGTATGATACATTTTGGAAGAGACTGCTAATCAAAAGCCTTGAAAACTAAGTTATGATACAGGACTTGAGTTAAGGTATAGTAAAAGTTAAATGCTATCCTTGACATTTGGAAACTCATTGCTTATGGTGTGTTTTATAGACAGGTTGGAGAAACAGAAGCCTGAGTGAAGTCAGTAGTTTCATACAAACTATCCAAACAGTGGTTAATCTGCTCAAACAAAGAATCCATATCTGTTATAGCAGCTAAAATTGAAGTCACTGCTTGATTAGGTTTATTATAATCAACTTAGTTCTCCACAGTCTATCTGTGTTTTGCATAGGTCAAATAGAATTAAAGAGAGATGCCGTGTCAACCACAATCTAGTATCTTTAAAGCCCTTCATAGCAGCCCTAACCTTCAAAATCCCTCTAGAAATTTGGTTCACTAATTTCTCCAGTAGATACTGTGGAACATAAGATCCTAACTAAACTAATTTGTTCTTACATGTGCTCACCTTTGCTTTACAATTGAAATATACTACTTTCTCACCTTTCCTTAAGTCAAAAACTGACAGACTCGGCAGTCAACAATGGCCCTCCATACCTGGGGAGGCTGAGAGCTCAATTGCTCTCAGAGCTCAATATGAGGATAGATGCCGCAGTAGCCTTAGTTTGGCAATGAAAGATTGGAAAATTCCTAGAAATTTGCCGCACCAAAGTCTATGTCTGAAGTTTGAAAACACTGGAGTCTGGTGTGAGAGAGGAATAGCAACACAACAGGGACAAAATTACTCACCAACAAGAAGCACACACAAGAAAGCACTGCTTTGTGTTTGTGCTTAGACACTTTTGCAGCTGGAATGCTACAGATATCTGGCACACTCACCAAGAATCATGCTCCATATTTTACGGTAGACACCATTTAAATTGAAAATCAATACTCAATAGTCACTGAAAATAAAATTACTGTGTGTTTCTTTGTAATGAAGAGATCAGCATTTGAATCAGTTAGCTTAGTATTGGAGTTCTATTGCCATGGGAATAGGAGGGTATGAGCCAATACATTAAAGGCCTGACTAGAACAAAGAATGCTCTATGTGTGAGATGGAGCATCCATATTTTCCTAACCTTGAATGTTTGAACTCCTGGTGATCAGGACTTTGGACATGGATTGAGACAGACCTGTCTTACTTCCCCTTTGAGTTCCCATATGTTCTGTCTTAGACTAAATCATACTTAGCTTTCCTGATTGTGTAGCTCATGGAAGGCACATTGTAAAATATATTGCCTTTCCTCATCATGTGATCCAATTCAACACATATCATATGTATTAGCATATATGTATATATGTATGTATGCATGTGTATATATGTGTATGTATGTATANATATATGTTTGTGTGTTCTGATGTCTTAAAAGCCTGAGTAATAGCATAATCATATTTTATTATATTTTATATTATGCAAATGAGTGTTTATAATTATGTTGGAGCTGATATATTTTGCTAGTTAAACTACTAATAAAACATAACAGCAGTACAAATTACCAAAAATTACAAAGTGTTTATTGTTAGCAAGTAACTTAAACACTGACAATTCATTCAATCTAATTGCAGACTTGTAATTTTAAATTTTCTTTCTATATTCTAAATTGTTACTGTTAATTTTGAATCCTGAAATAAAATATACATTATCACTACATTATATAAATACTCAGTAGTTAATAAAAATTAAGTATGTTAACATTTGGTATATTTAAAGTATAAGTGTAAATATGACTCCAAATGATATTAAAAACTCTATTAATGTTTATTTTTCTTTTCTAGCATTAGTGTTTCAAGGCTCATTTAATATAAATTATTTATACATGTTCATGTTGCTCCAGGCTATTTCTTTTCTGGTGAAGTTTATCCAGAATTATTAACACAAAGAAAATGACCTGCAAAATATCACTAAGGTACTAAGGGGTGTAACTCCATGGTAAACGCATGAGTAACATGCAGGAAATGCTGGGTCTGAGCCTAACAGCAAATTAATTCATTAATTTTAATACAATATAAGTAAAAAAAAAATTCTTCTTTCTTTGAAACTCCATGGAGATTTTCATTCAGGAATTTGAATTGATTTTCCCCTAAATTTCTAGCACAGAAGTTTTTCCTAAATTTAAAAAGAACTGGAAGTTGCAAGAGGGAGAATAAGAGTTTCTAGCACTCATGTTCTTAGAGGAATTTCAATCTGAACTGCTGTCAACATGAGGAAGTCCTTTCACAAGAGGTAAAGAAATCACTTACCAGATTACAATATGTGATTTTAGCATAATAAAAGGAAAAAGATGCAGTGACAAGGTGGCAAAAACAACAAAGAGTTGAGGGTGCCATCCTCCATGAATATCACACAATGTAGCTAGCATGAAAAGTAATGTCTCCTGCATATGGGAGAGACAAGGTGGACTAAGTGTAGGCCTTAAACTTCAACCAGGCTAACCATAAGAAGTCCATCACTGTGCAGAATCCAGTGAATCCTGCCCCTCCACAAAGCATGTAAATGATAAATCTTAATTTACATTAGTCTAGTGGCCAAAAGACTGTTCCTGTCAACCTTTCCCCTGGCTAGGGCATGGCAACGCCGAAAAATAATGTGTTTTTCAGAAGACACTGCTTCCTTGTATTCATTCATACGTCTTGATTCTTACCGTCTTTCTACCTCCTCTTTCTTAATTATCCCTAAGCCTACAGGGAAGCTGTATATATGAGCTTAGAATTGTTCAGCTAGAAAGTACAAGTCTTGTGAAAGCTCAAGCCAGATCAGATCACAGCAGGGAGAAGGAAGATGGATAAAAAGCTCACCTCCAGCTGAGAAATCATTGGCTCTCTATAGGTGCTGGAAGAGGGGACAGTCAGTTTTCTTTAAAAGGTTGCTCCGGGAGGTTTATCATGCTCCAAAGGAAGTCCACATATCCATGAATGTATTTGCAGCACAAATTATATGAAATTCTCAAATAATTAATTTTTAAAATAAAAAGTCTTAATAAAAAGAAGAAATCATGTTCTGCACATTAGGAGAGATGAGAAAAAACTTTTTCTTTTTTTTTTTCAAATTGGAACAAGCTCTTTATTCACGTACACAGGCTGTCTCCTGTGTACAGAATTCAAGAAGTCAACATTGGACATGGGGACAATAAGGCTTTTTATAGCTCAGGGGTAGGGGAGAGAAAAAACTTTTTCAATGACAACAAAACTGGGAAAATGTTAATAACTCCAGCTTCAAGCGCATGCCTACTAGAGTTGGTCTTTGGATCCACCCTGCTATCCATTGATGATCCCAGTCCCAACGGGATGGATGTGCATTTTGAACAGCACTAATTATGTCTGACTCTAGAACATTCAGGTCACAAGTACTGCAAAGCAACAAGCAACAGCAGTGCACGTGTTTTACCTCAGTTTTAGACTACTTTGGTGGATTATTGGCTCTGGCTGTGAATGACCATTAGATTATTAGTGGCTTTAGGAACACCGCTAGAGGTTCTCTCAAATCTATAGCAGTCAATATTTACTTAGTGGAAGAGATCTTGCTCAGGAGTAAAGGAGAAGTCCTCACCTGATAGTGTCCAGTGCCCAGTAAATTTTCTAGTACCTGGCTGTTAGATAGTGACTGTTAATGAAATATTTTTCCCTATTCTGTTCCACACAAAGGCTTAAAGTCATGAAATGTCCTTTTCAGCCACTCTTCCAGTGGGCCATGAGTACCAGACCCGATGCGCATTTGCAAAAAAGTTGAGCTCAGGATACTGCCTTCTAGAGTACATAAAATGTAGTTCTGTGGAAAACCGAGACTTAGACCAAAGTCAACGGGATTAAATATTTCAAAGGTGTGTGTAT
>LZPO01119004.1:0-11747 GCA_001675575.1 Neotoma lepida | reverse complement strand
AATAAATAAAATTTAAAAGAGAATATTCCATATATTACTCAAGTAAAAAAAAAGACTTTACACATTGTAAAGACAGGCAATAAATTTATGTTTGCCAATGTATTTTATGTGTGTATATGTACTCCACATGATAAAATGTCATAATCACTTGTCATAAACCATGTCTAGGTATTCTGGCAGCAAAATGTCTGCATAAATAAAACATCAAACTGTAGAGTGGTTATGCCCTCTATCTAGTGGAACAGATGAATTTTGAAAACTTCCTGAGGTTACTCTCAACAGTAAGTCACACAGTGTCAGAATCTTTGCATTTACCTCTTCTCCATTTGTTTTTCTGGCTAATTGATAACATTTTTAAAGAGTACATTAAGTTTAAGAAAGTAATGAAGATTATATGTAACCTCTTCATTTCCCTAACCAAGTGAATGGGAAGCAGATAAACCAAAGTGCCTTCTAATGATACCATAGCTTACTCTCAGTCTCTAAGGCAGAGATTAATAACCACATTTTGAGCAAGCTTACTTTGGGGACTCTTCTGTACCTTAACAATTAGACAATGCCTCAAAAAAAACTCGAATGTGNGAAATGTCTGAGCTGAAAGTAATAAATCTGTGCCTAGTATTTACCGTAATGTACCTACCTACACACCAGTAATATATATTTACTTTTCAGGTAATATTGTTACACAAACATGGCAAGGAGAAGGGATTATTTCATTACTTTCAAAATGAGAATCATTATTTTGCACTGGTATTTTAAGTTCTACTTCTCTTTTTTTTCTTCTTTTTTATTTAAGAATTTTTTTTATTCATTTTACATACCAACTCTAGATTCCCATTTCATCCTTCCTCCCGCTCCCTCCCAACCTCCAACCTTCTACCTGACACACCCTCACCCCTTCCTCCAAAAGGGCAGGGGCTCCCTTGGGAATGTGGAACCAATGTGGCAGCTATGCCTATTTGCAGTCATGAACTTGAGCCCTTGGATAGGCTGCATTAATCTCTGAAGCTTCTTTTTAGGATAAGCCACATTTTATGGCTTATTTTTTTCCCAGACATATGAAGGACAGAGTGTTGAAACTGCCACTGATTGACCTGAGCAATCCGAGCACATTGATGAAGACTTCCAGTGTGTTCTTCATTATTATTCTTGTCACTCATTGAGTTCCATTATAGATCTCATTGATTTTTATTTCCAAGAGCCTAGAAATGAAACAATGAAGTAGCTAAGTAGTTTTTCAAAGGAGAACCACTGTCACCTAAGATCATTACAAGAGAATAAAATACCTACTATCTTCTTCCATATGCAAACTGATTTTTAATAATGTCAGCTGTGAGAAATAAGTTATGCAAAATTTGGAAAATTTAGAAGCATGTAACTAATTTAAAGCACTGAATTAAGTGATTCCTATATATGGTCATGGTGTGGATTTTGTATCTAGGATATCAACTACATTNTAGGAATCCACACAGCTATATGCCACATTCATCAAAATATGTACTTTAAGATTAATGTCTTACGCAAATAGTATATACACCATGGGCATATTCTGAGGCTAAACCATTGCTTAGTGGAAAATTAATGTTGGTGTTCAAGCATTCAAATAAAGCCAGCTCAGGGGATTGAATTTATTTTAAAACTTTCTAGAAAAACAGTAATTGTGACGTTTGTTTGTGTACTTTTGACAAAAATCTTTTTAATATGACCCGTGGCTCCAGTGATTTGTTTGAGGTGATTGGCAGGCAGCAAATGTGGCAATGGGATGTGTAAATAGGAGTGGTAAAAATTNAAAAGCTGTTAAAATGTCTTCAGACACATACATTAGAAAACTACTGTCTTTTGTAGTGGTAAGAGGGAACCTACCTGACCCTGAAGCAAACCTGCTGAAGCTAAGTCACATGTGACTGCTGACAAATTTGACTCCTTGTACCTAATAGATTCAAATATCTCCCTTCTTCTGAACTAGGAAGTAGTTTAAGATACTAACATAGCCCTTGTTCTTTGAGGTTTTTGTTGTTGTTTTGTTTTGAACAAGAAGAGTAGGTCTATATTCCAAACAAGACATAAGATGATTGAATATTTAGCCAAGCCCCTCCTGCTTTATCATAGGCATGTTACAGCAAGATTCTTGTCCTAGTTTCATTCCACTACTGTGACAAACACTACAAACAAAAGTAATTTAGGTGAGGAAAGGATTTACTTCATGTCTCAAGTTATCCTGCCATGTTGAGAGAAGTCAAGGCAGGAACTCCATGGAAGCTTGAAGCAGCAGCCATGGAGGAACTGTACTTGCTGACTTACTTGTTGGCTGGTGTTATGTTAGCTTTCTTATATTGCTCAGCAGCACATGGTAAGAAAACAGTGCAGCTCAGGCAGAGAGCTGGAGCGTTCAACACTCAAGACAGTTCTTAAACGTCCCCACAGACAAATCTCATCTAGGCAGTCCCTCAAAAGAGACTTGATTCTCAAGTGAACCTGGACTGTTTTAGGTTGATATTCAGTCATTAGTTGAGGGGTTTCTAAACTCTATTGCTTGGGAATAAGTAAAAAAAAGATGAGGACAGAAAGAAGGACATATGTTTATTCAGAATGGGTGACTTTCCTGTCACTGTTGAAAGAAATCAGTTACCCTCCACTGTAAGCTTCTATACATGCTCATAAAAATGTTCAATGCTAAAAAAACAAAATGAAAAAGTCCATTTTATTAGATCACAGCTGGAAACTCTCATTCTGAAGCAGAGAAGTTGTGTACGGTCTCATAGGTCATGAGGGATAGAATCATGACTAGAACTTAGAGCTTGGGCAGGTTGAAAGCCTGGAGTTCTCTTAAGCTGCTGTGTAATGGTTTCCTCTGAGGTCAAAACATTTCATTCTTGAGGGAAGCTCCTTAAGCAGAAAGGTAAACAACTCAGAAAGTATCTTCATGAAGTCACTGCAACTGACCAGATTCACTAGGCCCCTCCCCACTACAGTAAGCAGTAAAAGCTGCAAAGGAAACTCTCACACAAGCCAAACTGTAAAGAAGACTCTGAGGCCAGATCAGGAGTCTGGAAGAAGCAGAAACCAGCTGAGCTGCCTGAAAGAGATTTCAACCAACTGAGGCACCTGGAGAGGACACACTCTAACATATTGGGCTGTGTGCAGGGCTGTGCTCCAAGTTCCCAGCTTTTGTGAGCTGTCACCTGTGCTGGAGTGGGCTTTGGTGATGCAGCTGTCTTTGAGTATTTCTGCTCCTGTAAGTAACCCCTCACCCATATTCCTATAAGTTACCACAATAAAACTCATGGGTTCCCCAAGTTGAACTTTGGGGGTACCTGTACTTTGGTCTGTCATGGGCTTAGCATCTCCCCAGGAAGTTTTGTCACACAACTGATGACTGTCACTCTCCATGGTATTGCAGTGACAGTGACTGAAGCACATTCAAGTTTACTCACAGAAATAACATGGAACCTCGATCCTGGAATGTGTCCAGTTCATGGCATTGGATGTGTTAATAATAGAAAGGAACAAAAAATACTTTAAAATCTAGAATGGTAGAAAGAAAAATATATCTAAGTGAATGTGGGAAGAAAACATTTTAAAAGTCATTATACCTATGCATTAAAAGACATTAATATGTGTTTGTAAGCATAAGTCAAACACTTTGACTTCTATCATTTTTACTTTATATGATTAAATAAAATGTGGACTATGGAAACAACATTTTTAGACCATGATCTATTCTAGGCATTTATTCCCCCCATATGTCATGTGAGGCTCTGCTCTATGTCATCAGCACTTAGGCTGAAGAAGCCCAGTCAATGAAAATGCAAACAGAGGGTTGGAGAAAGGGAATAGGGTGAAGTCACTGTGTTTCTCCTGAAACTTTTCTGNGATCATTATGAAATGCTTCTGCCTCAGTTTCTCTTCAGAGTACCCTCATTGCCCACATATTACTCTGGGTATAGATCTGGCAGATACATTGTTGGCTCCTATTTAGAGATAATTCCAAAAGCCCTTCACTGCATCAGAATGCTCCAGTATCTCTTCTAACTCTCTGTTGTCTTCACATAGCACTGCAAATACATGATTTTAAAATGTTCTTCAAAAATATTTTGTACAACTTATTAGCTATCTCTTGGGACTCCAAACTAATAGATGATAAGGAGTAATTACATAAAATTATTGTATGCAGGCAGATAATGGTACTTACTCTGGGCAATTAGTGTGGCCCATAAGATAATCAAGGTTTAGGGAATCATTTTACCATATAATATTATGTGATTTTAGATACTGTGATCTAGTTTCTCATAATTGAACTTGCACATATAGGTAAGTGGGATAAACAATGCACAATTACATTCTTGTTAAGGACATTATCCAGGGCATTACTTACAGTACAGTATTTAGGCTGACAATATCAAGATGAGAAATCACAATTAGAGTCACTTTGCTTTACTTTTAGTGAGCTTACCATAAAAATTACTGATCACTCAGCCCATAATCACTCAGCCAATAATAGCCACAAAATTGTAATTGTTTTTCTCTCATTAATAGTGGAGAAGGTGCCTGAACTGGTCTACCCCAGTAATTAGATTGGTAAATACCCTAATTGTCATCATAGAGTCATCATCTAGTAACTGATGGAAGCAGATGCAGAGATCCACAGCCAAGCACCAGGCTGAGCTCTGGGAGTCCAGTCAAAGAGAGGGAAAGGGATTATATGAGCAGGGGGGGTCAAGATCATGATGGGGAAATCTACAGAGACAACTGAACCAAGCTGGTAGGAACTCACAAACTTTAGACAAACAGTTGTGGAACCTGCATGGCACTGGACTAGNCCCTCTGCAAATGGGAAACAGTTGTGTAGCTTGGTCTGTTTGAGGGGCCCCCGGCAGTGTGATCAGAATTTATCCCTAGTGCATGAGCTGACTTTCTGGAGCCCATTCCCTATGGTAGGATGCCTTACTCAGCCTTGATGCAGGGTGGGAAGGAATTGGTCCTGCCTCAACTGAATGTACCAGGCTTTGCTGACTCCACATGGGAGCCCTTAGCGTTTTGGAGGAGGGAATGGGGGGAGTTGAGGGAGGGAAGGCTAGGATGGAGAGGGATGTGATGAGAAGGGGAATCTGTGGTGGGTATGTAAATGAATAAAAAAAAATTCCTTTAAAATGCACACATACAAGTGCCATAGTGAGCTTCCTCTATATACTTCATATGTACTATTAACAAACACAGACCCACTCAATGATGACTAAGGCAAAGTTAATCCATGACGTTTTACACAAAAGCTGAAGCTTAATTTAATATTTACTACTGATTTAGCAGTTTATTCAATCTTTAAAATCATTTATTCATATTTTTGCATTAATTAAATGAATAAATGAAACTAAAATTGGAGTTATTCCATGTGATTATTATTAAGTGTTTTAAAGTATGTCCAAGTTAGTGCTATAATAAAATGGAATGAACCAAGTATTATTTCTTTTGATAAATCTTTGGCTTTAGTTTACCCAAAGTAGGTTGACATTAAATTGTAGACTCTGATCTTTTGTGTGTGTGCTTTACAAGCTAGGAGCACTATTGTCCAAAATTCTGGCATGCATCTTAGAAAAAATTGAGTTTTGCTATTTGTGCAGCAGTTGAAATCTGCAGAGTAAAAATTATGCTTTAGAATGCTGAAATTCTTAACCTTACCTTCTCGGTGATAGAGTCAGCCTGCAATACAGCAATTTTATGTTTTGAGTGGTTTCCCCTGTGGAAAGAAGGAAAGAAAATTGATACATGTATAGTGGCATATAAGTGGAGGGAAGCCAGGCAAGAAATTTCCTCATCTCAAGATCTCAGAAACAAAAGAAAATTGTGGGAATTACTTTGAGATAACAGTTGCATTATTATTTTTAGTGAGAAATGAAAGAACTATCAGGAAGCCACCCTTCAAAAGCCTACAATATTCATGTATACTGAAGATGATTATTTTAATTTTTATATTTCTGAGTTCCAAAGTTCATAGTATAGAATGATACATTTTTCCAATAAAGAAAGATACTGAGGGTTGATAATGAAAAGAAAATGACTACAAATGCAAGTGTATAAGGTGACTGAGGGAAAGGTATACTTTTTATTAAAAGAATGTCTACTGACTCTTAAATCCCATACAACAGCCAAAGCAGGACCACTTATGAGGCTCAGATTTAAATACATGTTTGGTATTAGCCTCTTAGAAATCTCAAGGATCTTTATTTTTAACAGAGCATATTTGTTGGCCAGCCCTATTTGTCTAAGGCATTAAGGACAGAAGGCAGTGGTTCAAGAACATCACATTTTCCTTTGGACTAGTAGAGGGAGTGTTGATAAATAATTCTCTCTCTTTCTCTCTCTCTCTCTCTCTCTCTCCCTCTCTCTCTCTCTCCATCTCTCTTCACTTTGGCATTTACTCGGAATAAATTCTGATCTCAGTAGCTATTACTCTAGCTTTAAAGAGCCGAAGTACAGGATCCAAAGTATTTCCCCCTAGACAATGATGATGAATAGGTATTGTCTGCAATTAGCCCTGTTCTTACAATCTCATTTTCTATTGTAGGGTTTATGTAGATTGTTCCAGATTAAATCTTAAAACTTAGTGAATGTATCAAAGCTCTCATAACAACCTTTATTGTCAGTTTCAGTAGATTTAGGATCGCTGAGGAAACTGCTGATGATCACCTCAGGGATGTCCTTAGGAAGGCATCTCCAGTGAGGACTGACTGAGAGGGAAAGCTGTTCTGAATGTAGGNAGCACTGCCCCATGGGCTGGGAATCTAGAGATGAAGGAGAAAAAAGGAGAAATGCAACAGAGCAACAGCATCCCTTACTCTCTCTGCTTTTGGCCCACCACAGTGTGAACTGTGTTACTCCACCACATCTCCTATCCATAGCCAACTGAACCCCCTGAAACCGTGAGTGGAACTTTTCCAGAACTGTAGACATGGCTCAGCAGATAAGAGCACTGGCTGTTCTTCTGGAGGATCCAGGTTGGATTCCTAGCACCCACATGGTACCTCACAACCTAGTTTAGTCTCAGAGAACCTAATACTCTCTTTGTCCTCCTTGGCCACCAGGTACACAGATAGGCATACAGGCTGTACTAGTCAGGGTTCTCTAGAGTCACAGAACTTACAGAATGAATGAATGACTTACAGACTGAGTCCAACAATGGTTACCTGTGAATGGAAAGTCCAAGAATCCAGTAGTTGCTCAGTCCCACAAGGCCGGGTGTCTCAGTCTTCTGTATATGCTGGGATCCTGAAGTGTAGGCTCCAATGCCAGTGAAGAAATGGATGTGCTGACAAGGCAAGGGCAAGCAGTTGAAGAACAAACTGTCCTTCCTTCTCCCATTGTCCTTATATAGGCTTCCAGTAGAAGGTGTGGCCCAGATCAAAAGTGTGACTTCTTGCCTCAAGATCTGGATAAACACATGAGTCATCCAGCCTCAAGATCTGGATCAAAAATTTNTGTCTTCCAGCCTCAGGATCTACATAACAAATGTGCCCTCCATTTCTGGATTGTGGTTCATTTTAGTCATTATAGTCAAGTTGACAACCAAGGTTAACCATCACACAGACATACACATGCAAATAAATAAACAAAATTAAAATGAAATAAACATATCCTNCTCATATGATTTTTGTTAGATATTTGATGAAAGCTAAGCTAAAGTAACCAAGAGTTAAGCATCTCAAGAAAGTTAGTTTTTAATTTTAATGCCAATGCTTCAGTAGGAAGTACTGTTACTTATTATCAAATTTTCCTTATGAAAAAGTGGGCTTTTGCTATCACTGTTTTTCAGATCTTTATATGATTTGAAGAATCTTTTTTACATTTTTCATTCTTTAAGAATTTTACACATGTATATAATGTACTTTAATCATATCCATTTCCTGCTTTCCCCATCCACCTTCTCCCAGACCCCACCATATCCCAACCCTGGCACAGCCACATCTGAATGGAATGGCAGAAGTCATAAAGCCAGCATAACTGCTTGATTTGTCAAATCCAGCAAAGCTGAGCTACATGATGGCTGTCATGCCACCTTTGGTTTTCATCTCCAACTGTTACATACTTGGGGCACTTTTAATATTTGTATAATTTGGAGATATTAGATTGATGGAAAATTCCTTATGAATCATTTATACCTTCTCCCAGAAATGCCGCTTCTAAGCTTCCCCAGGAAAATCCTGAACATACTATTTCCCTTGCTATTGGGGAGATATCCTTATTTATTTGAAGGTCTTCCTTAGGCCTTGGAGGTTGTGACACATAAGGAAGCCAGAGGTCTCTTCATGAGGCTATGAGACATTCTTGAAACATCTGTCCTTGTAGTTACACAGAAACAAGATATTCAAAAGAAAGTAAANTCCAAAAGGTCAACAAGATTCGGTGGGCTAGAGGAGTTGGCCACAGTTCAGACTACAAGCTTCTTCCCACTGTACATTCAGACAATCATGTGGCATACAACTCTGTCCTACATAGAGTCATATTGATGAGTAAAGTATGGAGTGGAAAGATGATAAAAGTATGAGGTGTCAGGACCTCCCTCTCTTAGAAAAGTTAGCCCATGCAGAGCCACTATAATGTCATATGACCAAGGAACAACAGAATGCCAGGATTAGACATATAGAAATATTCTATAAAGATATAAATGTGAACATTGTATTATGCCAGAATTTGAGTAATAACTGCAGCAGCTTTCCCCTGAGGATTTTTCCTGGGCACTCTGACCATTAAGAGTTAATAATATATTGCTTGGTAGGTGGCAAAATACCCAGGGTGACTTGAAGATTTTGTTTTGGTCTCATGTCCTTGAAGCAACCAAAGCTATCAGCTTGAGAACAGGCTGTCATATGCCTCTAGATTCTTAAAATTGGGTTATGGGGTTAATGAATAAGAAAACTGATAATTAATGATGTCAAAACTTGAGGAAAAATGATTGGAAATGATAACTCTGTTCTGTCATAGTTTCTTGATGATGACTAAAAGATGAGCAAAAGGAAGTGAAATACATGTCCAAAAACANAAAAGATATAATGTATGTTTTGGAACATCATGAATGTATCCCTGCTTACTAAATTCTGNATAAATAAAGAAACGCTCTGGCTGCTAGTCAGTCAGGCTTCAAGATTCTCCCGACCACCATGGCCTGGCTCACTGCCTTCCCCCGCTGACTCCATACATCCTCTGCAGGACCGTCCACCACCAGGGATGGCTCCTGGCACTCCCCAATGCCCTGTCCTTTGTTTCACTGAATCCACTTCTCATGTCTTATGCATACATTGGTTAAGGCTGTTTGGTGGAACAAGGCCACCCACCAAACACCACATCCCTAAAGAAAACTGACTCTCCTTTTCTCACCAGCCATCAACTTCTAATATCTCCTTTACCAAGTGTGGAATTTTATAAGTTCCTTCTTCATTCAATGTACAATATGAACTGGCTTGATTTTGTGCAGACCTTATGCAAACAGCCATAGCTGCTATCATTCCATGTGTGCAATGGCCTGGTCATGTCCAGAAAACACTATCTTATAGCCGTCCTCTACAATTTCTGGCTCTTAAAATCTTTTTGCCCTCTTTTTCATGATGATTGCTGAAGCTTAGGGATAACTTGAATATTCATGTGTCACCTGAAAAAAACATCAAAACATTCATTTTATTTCTTAGAAGAGTCAAAAAATTTCTCTTTTATGAAATTAGCAATTTTCAAAGAAAAAAAACCTTCTAATGTTTTACTAAAAGTTTAAAGGAAAGCATGACCAAAGTAAGAAAGGATTTGAATGTCTTTTGCCCTGTGCTAGGTAACAGTTTTTCTAGACAATGCTTTGCTAATCAATCTGAGCAGAATGATTGTGGGGAGTTGCAATGAANTTGCATTTTTTTAATCAAAATTAGATTTGTCTTTTGTGGTTTTTGCTTGTTTGGTTTTAAAGACGGGGTCTCAGTATATAGCCTTGACTGGCCTTTAAGTTACTATGTATACAAAACTCATGAAGTTCAAACTCATAAAGATCCACCTGCCTCTGCCTCCCTGGTACTGGGACTAAAGGCATGTGCTGCCATACCAAGCTGAGTTTCTTATCCTACTAGTATTTATGTGATGTGTGTAGGTATGTGTACATTATTGAAGGTGTCTGAGGAGGCCAGAAGAAGTAGTTGGAGGTGGAGTTACAAGTGAGCCTCCTATCATGGCTGCTGGGAAGCCATCCTGGGTCCTTTACAAGAGCAGCAAGTGCTTTTACCACCCAAGCCATCTCTTTGTTACGATGTAGGAATTCTCTAGTTCAGTTCTGCCCAGTCCCATCAAAAAGGCATTCTTTTCTCTGCTTTTGACAAGTTGATGGGCTGGTGCCCTCTCAAGTTGAAAGAAAAAAAAATAGATTTTCTTTATATTTGCCATGCTATACAGAAAAGTTCTAAGCAAAATGAATTTTGGCTGTAGCTTTACCCACTTGATTTTTCCATCTCACAGCATGAAGCAAATACAAAAAAAATGTTTAGGCTCTCCACCTGCTGAACTAATTTCTTTATCTATTGCACTTTCACTCAGAAAAAAGTGTTAATAATTATGTTTTCAAAGTGAAGCTGCCCACTGTGAAAACAGTTCACCTGCTATTTCTTTAAAAAAAATGTGGGGCACAGCAAAGCTTCTGCCTAGATTACAGATAATTCAGAAAATAACTATTCCAAAATTACAATTCTCTCCAGAGGAAAAAAAGAAATGGATGGAAATGATTTGGTTTTTATGCACACTTAACCACGTTAGCATTACCAGTGAAAGCTGGCAGCATTTAAAATATGATTGCATAGGAAGTACATTTGAAATGAAAATGTCTCACCCTTATTCTATCCCAAGTGACACAGAAAGGAAACTAAATGTTGAATTGAGTTTCAAAATCAAATTTCTCAGAATATTTCTCTCAAGATCTCACATTTAACATCTAAGACAAATAATGGCAATTTTAAACAAAATAAAAAAATAGAGATTGATTTTATTCTTAATTATGTGTATGTATTCTCTCTCTCTTTCTCTCTTCCTCTCTCTCTCTCTCTCTCTGTGTGTGTGTGTGTGTACATTAACAGGTGCCTGAGGAACCCTGAGGAGGGCTCCACATGCCTTGGGGCTGTAGGCGTAGATAGTATGAGGAGCCCAACATGATATGAGTGCTGGGAAGCAAATTCAGGTACTCTGCAAGAATAGTATATGTTCTTAACCACTGAACAATCCCTCTTGTCCCAGTAAAAATTAATTTGATAATTCATAGTTCTAGGACCAGGGAATTCTAATTAACTTTTAAGATTATTGTGCAAATGTACAAATATTTTAAGACAAAATAGGTACAAATAAGTAATATACAATTTGTAACTGAAAGTGATTTCATCTTTTAGAATTAGGTTTCCCTATACATTCTAGGCTGGCCTTAAATTGATCAGCCTCCTGTCTCTGCCTCTCTATCATTGACATTACAGATGTGCAGCGGTATGCCTAGCAGACATTTTTATATTAAAGGAAAGAAATGTCAGAATATACTTACTTTCTTAAACACATAGCTTGAATGAACACTGTTTTCCTTATATGATAATTGAAATATCTAAAAAGAATATATAATTTTTAATTTCTTTAGGATTACTACCTTTTACTCATAATTTACAGAATAACTCCAAAAAGCAGTAAAGATTTGTATTACAGTCAGCAATCAGAATGGCAAATCTTGATCTCATGAATTCTCTCTGGCA
>LZPO01119003.1:0-11758 GCA_001675575.1 Neotoma lepida | reverse complement strand
CATGGCGACATAGATTTATAAAATGGGTTAATTTAAGATGTAAGAGCTAGCTAGCGAGAAGCCTGCCAGGGCCATAGTTTAAAAATGATATAAGCCTCTGTGTGTTTATTTGGGTCTAAGCGGGCCGTGGGAGCCGGGCAGGGAAACCGGACAAACTTTCTTTTACAACTTACTACCAATCCCCTACAGGATCCATAATCCTGAGGAAAACCCCAAACCACCCACCCCACCTATTGGGAAAGTGGGTGTCATATTCTTAGAATTACTTCTTGATACTTGGGGGCAATGGTGTCTCTATGGGACCCCATAAGGGCTGAAACAATGGTTAAGTCTTAGGAGAACTAACTGTAACATTTGTAGTTAGTCTCTGAGTAATAGGTAAAGTGGGGTGTGGGGCTAGCACACATGGCCAGATGGGCTGAAATGGCCATTTGGGCTGTGGGACAGCCCACACACGTTGGGTGCCAGGTGTTGGTNCAGGCCACAGAAGTTTTGGAACAGGACAGATTTATTAAAAAATGAAATCGATACAACACACTCATGATACAGATCGAAGCAGCACTGCTGCTTCTTTGTGTACCAGAGAGAGATGGGAAGCTCCAGACAAGGTCACCAAGCCGTGATGTCAGGAAGCCTTCTACGGTCCAAAGGGTGTGTGACCCTTCTCAGATTCTTAAATCTTAAATCTGTATCCTCAGAGAAGACATTGCCCATCGTGCCATCCTGCTCCATTCCATTGGTCATTATTCCAAATGGTAGAATTCCCACAACACATTGTTGTTTGAGTTTTGTAAAAAATATTAACGATGAAAGACTCATAGATGATTTGGATTTAATAAATGATTTGTCTTTCAAACTATAGTTTCCATCTATGGCCACTAGGTGGCATGATTGACCTTTCAACGTTTAAAAATTATTGCCAATTCATTTGTGAAGTTTTCATATTCTCCACCAAAGTTTTTATATGCTCAAAGCCTCTGGTCTGTTATAGTTGTTAAAAAGAAAACTTAATATAAGTGCTCTAAATACAGAACAAATAAGAACTATGGTATCACTGTATTTAAAATCCCACTTAGTGTCAGTGGTAACTTGGAAATACATGTCTCTCCATCCTGGTAAGTCTGTTCTTAAAATCCTGTCCACAGGTTAACTCACTGAAGAGAAATGGAAGAACTGTGTAAATCTTAGATTCCAAACTGAGGTGCAAACAGTTCTTCTGATAGTTTATTCTTTCATTTTCCTAAAGCTCTCCCTTTCCATTTGAAAAATGTTTATTGATTTTGGAAACAAGGAGAAGAAGGACAGACTCTCTAAAGTAAATAAAGTGAAAAAGAAATTTATTAGAAACATTTATGTTGGACACATCTCTCAGTGTCAGCTTTTACTGAACATTTCAATTCATTTCCTTTGTAGTGAATTATTAGCTGCCACATGTCAGTCAGTGATAACGCACCTAGAATGTGCTTTCTGCTTGCTGTTCACCAAAACTGTGTGGTACTGGTAACTCTCAGAGGGCTTTGAGCAACAACGTAGTGCAACCCCCACACCCTGTGTTTCTTTAATAGTCCACCACACTGCTCTATGCACCTGCTTGCATATGCCTCATATGCCACTTTTACTTTGAAGCAACTACAATCTTATCAACAAAACCTATCTGGAGGAACCTAGAGAGAACAATATGCTGGAGTGTTTTCCACATATTTTAGAGCTGTGAGAGATGACACTCTTATGTAAAACTGTAACTATAATTTTATTGTCATATGTTTGATAACAACAGTTTTCTAAGATGGCCAGACTTTAGTCCTTGCAAGAANAATACAAATTAATTCAGTTGCCTGTTATATTTAAATTTTCTACTCATTTAGACTCTTGAGAAATCAGATTATTACCACAGGCTTGTTAGGCCACAGCCTTCACTCCTCTTCCTGATTCTACTTGGTTGTCCTGAATCCCTGAACTGGGAAATCTTGCCTAAAGATGGGTTCAGATTTTGGTTTTTCACTTTAACTCACTATTAAAATGTTTTCATTTTTCTTTAGATTGGGCGCTATCATGAGCACTTNATATACACAGTTTGCTCCATGTTATTACATTGCAGGAGCTAATATTCTCATGTTATGACCTCATCACTGACCTGGGACAACAAAGCCATTACTATGTGAATCCAAGTTCTGTTTGGAAGCCTGTTTTTCCTAGTTCATTAACTCCATATTTCTTACCTGTAAAATAGAGAGATTAGGGGATTTACAATGTAAAAAAACACCATAATTCTGTAACTGAGGGGACTGTTATGGTACCTTGGGGATCTTAGTCTTGCTGAGGCTGTTCTAGTTTACTGACATGCAAGGGCCAAGAAGTAGGAGGAAAGTCCGCACATCAGAAAATTGTAGATAGAAATAGTAGGTGTGCATATTTGTGTGATAAGAGGGACATCGTCATCCAATCTTCAATAGTACTTAATAGTTCCATTGACAAAGATGTATCTTTTTTATTTAGTAGGTACCACTTTAAGAACCTGTATATTAGTAGAAAATAAGAGAGGAATCAGCAGGAAAAAATGGAAGAGGATATTTCAGTGGCGGTGGTGGATAGAAGAGGGGACTGAGGTGAACCTAATCAAAAGGTGGATCCAGGTGGGAAGCATCACTCTGAGGACATCATCAAATACTTGAATAGAAATATAACTGAGGACCCCCATTCCAAGACACAGCTTTGATTCCAGGAAAATCCATTATGTTCCTTGATACAGTTCTATAATAAAGGTAACAGGTGCAAGCAGTTCTTCACTACCTATGTATGTTACTAACAGCATCTTCATAATTTATAGGTATCTTTTTGTGTCTAGTTTCTCTTTATTTTTATTTCAACAATCAAAAGCGATTTCTNTTATTGACAAGTTGAAGTTGTCAAATTCATATATTAATAGAAAAAATAAACCTAGCCTATGTCCATAACATAGTGTGGGAGGAAGGAAGAAAATCACCTGTTTTATATATGCATTTATTTTTAAAGATACTGCACAGACATATATAGTAAATTAGTAATGAGACGTTAGGAACCTGCCAGTAGATGGGGAACTTGCTTTGAAAATAATATATCAAGAGAGAAACTAGAGCCAACTAAACTTTGCTGCCTAGGCAAAATTTACTAATTTGTGTTATATATTAGGCCACTCAGTTTTAGTGGTCAGTGTGGTTCATTGTCAAGAGAAGACATAATTTGTACAATAACTAAAGTTGAAATTAATACTCAGAAACAAGCCACACTCTATTTAGAACTGAAATCCATTAAGTTGTCTGCCTTGGAGGAAGGAGCTGATCCAAGAAGATAAAGCCAATTTGTTATGTAGGAATAGCTGAACTAGGGGAAAATGAGCACAGTACCTAGGACTAGAAGGGTGGGATTGAACTCTTGTGGGGCCACGTGGCTTTAATGTAACTATGAAGGAAAGCACAGTTCAAACTATTTGAAATGGTACTAGGATAACAGTAAATAACCTGCATGGATGGAATTTTACCAATTGCTGACCAGTCAGGTGGAATTAGAGAAATGTAAATGTGGCAATATCATCATACTGGCAAATGTTATGTGAAAACATGTCAATCAATGCCAAAGACATGGTACACCTAAATGGAGGACCCTGCTGCAAGGCTTGATTCTTTTCCAGTTGGTCCACTATTTGTATCTCTACACTGGCAGCTCATTTATGCAGGAAAAGTGAAAGAATCTCTATGAACAAATGGGCAGACGGATGGGGTGTTCATGCCAGGGAGATGCTGCATGTTTTGGGAAGTTGTTCCAGTGTTATTGTCCAAGAATGGAAAAGTAACTCTTGCCAAGATAATTCAGTGTTCTACAAAGCATAACACCATATGTATGTACCACAGTCAAAGTTACTAAAGAGTCTCAACTCCACCAGTAGTTATGTGTGGATTCCCATGATTTTCTCTTTAGTAAATGCCACCAAATAGCCTCTATACTAAAAAACATCGAAGTTTTAACGTTTTAAATGATATTTAATTGTAATGATTTTATATTATAGTATATGTTATTGTGTTTACATTCATATTCTGCTTTATTTTTTGTTCTTAAGAATGTAGTTACTTTATAGATATAATAAAGTAGACAAAAGCACAAATACATTAGGCTAAATCAGTAGTTCTCAATCTGTGGGCCATGACCTCTTTTGGAGTCTCATATCAGTTATCCTGCATATCATATATTTACATTATGATTCATAATGGTTGTAAAATTACAACTATGAAATAGCAATCAAAATAATTTTATGATTTAGGGTTACCAAAACATGAGGAACTGTATTAAAGGATTAGAGCATTAGGAAGGTTGAGAACCACTGGGCTAATGTTTTCCAAAAGCCTAAGTTCCACAAGAAGATAGCATTTAAGATTATTTTTGTTTTTGAATTACAGAAAGATTCCCTGGTTATTACTTGTCAGAATCAGCCAGACAGATTTTTTTCATCTTTTAACATATATCCATCCAATAGAACCAGAAAAAATTATATGTAATATATTGTAATTTTTTTTACAGAGTATTCAGGTTTGGAAACCACATATTACACTGTGGACTGTGGTGGGACCTCAACCTTCTGTGTATAGTAACACTTGTGCCTAATATTGTGGCTCAGAGAAAGAAATCCATGAGTAGGCTTAGTGAGTGCATAAGTAGTGCTGTCCTTAGGTGTCATATCAAACAACATCGTATCAACTGTACAAAAAAAACCCCTGTATTTCTTTTTTCTTACTTTCTCACTGTTTTTCTCCAGTGTCCTGTATATAGCCTACAAAACAATTCATTTAATGAGTAAATATTCATTCAGAGTGCTTTGAAGTTCAGTTTTAAAGTTCACACATCAACTATCTAAATGCCAAAATTAAGCTTTATGTTTTTCATGCACTCCTATGTGCATACTCACAGGGATGGATTTCAGCAATTTAAGCCCTCACCTTCATAATATTCTTACAAAACTTCTTTAGAGTGTTGAATTTCTTTGCTCATTTTTTAGAGTTAATTTATTAAAGTGTGTGTGTGTGTGTGTGGGGGGGGTGAATGCCACATGTGTGTGGAGGCCAGAAAAGGGTATCAGATCTCTTGGAAATGGAGTAGCATGCAGTTGTGAGCAGACCGATGTGGATACTATGAGCCCAATAGTTCCTCTGGGAAGAACAGCCAGTGTTTGCCCTTAACTGTGGAGCCTCTCTCCAGCCCCTCATTTGTGCCTTTGAGATCAGGTCTCACTGTGTAGTCCAGATTGACCTCTAACTCACAAGGTAGCCCACAGTAGTCTCAAATTTGTGATTGTTCTGCCTCAGCCTCCAGAGTGCTGGGATTATCGGCCTTTGCTACCCCTTCTAGATGAAAATTTTTGACAGTCTTAAGATTTTTAGGTACCAAAAATAGTACTAGTTGTTTGAGAAGCAGAATTGTAAAATGAGTCTTATCCTTTATATAACTCATTCCTGTTAGTCTTAAATGGAACAATGGAACAGTATAATTAATACCTTACTACATTGGCATGCAGAGAAAAGCATAGTTTTGTTTCTCCTATGAAAACTTTTCTACAGTTTAGTGAGATGACTGATAGCTCAAATACAACTAAGTAGGAGGCAGACATGCATTGTTTGGTGAGGGTCTGAGACAAACACTTTGTGTCCCTCTATCTTTATTCCACATATCAATTTTTCATTTTATTATTAAAATGTAATAATAGTAGATGTAAAATTAGGGAATGAAGAAATGTACCCTCATATGAAAGAAGTTAAGAAGTTCCAAAAACCTCTCCTTAGGAACATATGATAAGTTTGTAAATACTGGCTAGAATATTTTAATATAAACCGTAAAGAGCATACTAAAGGTTATACCATTCACATTCATGATAAAACTTTTCAGGGACTCATTATTAGTGAAGATGTGGTGCCACACACATCTGGAAAGCCTGGATGTTAGGAGTGATTTGTAAACACTGAGGCTGAGGTTTCAGAGTGGACAGGAAATCATGACACATGGTATTAAAAGGCCAATAAGCAAATGTCAAGGGGAACCAGGACAGCTCTGCCTCATTTTTGGTGAATGTAGTGAAGGCTTTGTTGAATTGCCATGTTGGAGTTGTAGAGAGGTCNGGTTGTCACTCNCTGTGTCCCAGCCTCAATTACTCCTTTTATAAAAGTCTCTGCTAGTTTTGACGGCCTCATATTCTTCTATCATCTCCTTTCCAAGTAGGTAGTATGGGGGGCACACTCTCTAGAAGTCCACACATATCACACACTGATATTTAATTGTTGAAGCTTTTATCTTAAGTGGATTGATCAACTCATTCTCAAAAGCCCTGTGCAGGTACCATTTCTGACGTTTCTCCAATTTACTCTGGTTGAGATGCAATGCCCTCCTGTGGGGTTTTTTGAAATTACCTATTCAGACTTTTATAGTAGTGGTTATTAATTTTTTTGTACACTGAAATTATGTAAGGGTTTTTGACTCTGTATTTAAAGACCATATCAATTGGGCAGAGTGGCCTTTTATCTACATTTTGATTGAGAACCACATGATCTATACTGTTGAAATTTTCTGATTTTGTTTCTGAAATTTCATTGTGGCTGGGAGTTTAGATATGCTAATTTAATTCTTCTCAGAATTCAGCTCAGAATTCATTCCAGACAGCAAACACAAAACAAAAATGGTTAATGGCACAGAGTGAATTAATGGGGAAAATGTGGAGTGAAGAAGACTTAAGGAAGTCATGAAGACCCTCTTACAAGGTTGAATACTAACGCTAGCAGGGTCATATGGTAGAGAGAGAGTCTTCCTTGAATTATACTATGATTTTACAGACAAGAAAAGAAGCAATAGAAAAGGGGGCCTCCAGGAAGTGTGGAGTTATTTTATTGACTACAGTACACAGGAGAAGAATATGAACTGCTAAGCATTTGTTTAGCAAAGGATTTGAATTTGAAAAGTATGTTTTCCAGTTCCAGCATTAATCCAAAGCAACACAGCAGGTGAGAGGGAGAAGGAGCTTCATCATCAGCCTCTTCAGGTTCATGAACATCCAACCCTCATGGTGAGATATTCCACTGCTTCTAAAGTTGAGGTACAAACATGCCTGAACTGAAACTATAAGAAATAGAATCCCCATAGAGCAGTTTGTATGATATTTTAATTTTGTTAAGTATTTTATTTTTTCTTACTTTACATTATTTGTTTCATTCCTCAATACCTCAATTCTTCCATAGAGAATCATTTGAGATACTTAACTTGAAGGCCTATTGAGGAAAGATTTAACTGAAAATTGAGGAAGTAAACTGAAATTTAGTAATGACTTTCCCTCCCCTCGGACCTTAACATATGCAACAGATTTATATGCCTACTGTAAACACTCTGCTCCATCTTCCCTCCACCTGCTAGAGGGAGCTGGAGAATCTGCTTTTAACAAGAAAGATAAATGAACCAAATGTCATCAAGCCTCAGGGGGATGAAAGATGGTGAAACAAGTGGCTTAATGTTCTGATTTCCTTTTCTAATGCATGTAGTGAGATAGCTTCAACTAATCTCTGAAACCACACAGCTGAGTCTGCCCTCTGCCTGGGCTAAAAAACATTTGCCCCAATGAATCAAGCAGCTAAGTAACCGTTCTTACATTTTAGTTGTATGAATAGCCTGAAAGGAATGATATGAATATGTACTATATTTTAACTGTATTAGGTAAGAATTCTGTATACAGTACGATAATGATATTTACACAGAATTTTTATTGTTTACAAGCTAGATTCTCTTAAGCAGTAAGCGATGCAGCACTTTGATGCCATTCTTTTTTGTAGGTGACCTCAAATAATAGACTATTATTGAGAAATAATGAACTTCTAGGCCCTGTAGTTAGTGTGACTTGGTGGGTTCTACATAGAGATGTATTTAGGAATAGAATGCACTTGAAAATGATGTAGGCTTAAAACAACAGTGAATGACAATGAATTTGACAAAAGGAGGAAAGCAAGCAAGAAGGGCTGAAATTAAGAATTGAGGAAAAGATGGAGGGAGAGCAATCTGATCTACAGGCTTTAAAGATTCCNTTCAGTGGGAGACATTCTCAGCATGCAGTGAAAGATTGTAGGTACCACTTGGTAGGTGAAGAAAAGCAACCAGCATAATAAAGAGCAGTTCAGCATCAATACTGCTGTAGGCTGTGTGTATCATGGACTTGCACCTTTGGCTCAGTGTCCTAATTATCTCACATTGATGGTGATTACTTTGAAAAATGGGTTGAAGTCAAGTTTCACCCAGGAGTTATCCTAGAGATTGTGTTTCATATGTTTAGACCTGGTTATGTTGCTTCTTGGTTTTGTGCTCTGTGCAGACATTGGGAAACTCTATTTAAAGGAAGTGTTTTTGACCACCAGGGGATAACTGGATTTGGGAAGGAGTAGATATAGGAATGCAAGTTAGAGAAATGATATAACAATCTATGCAAATATTAGGGACAGAATATGCTTTCTTTACATTTGAAATTTCTCAAAAAGGAATGTTTTAAACAAATTAAGTATAGCTAAGATATATAGGTACCTTCTATTATAGTAAATCAAGCATATTTTGAATATATTTAATATATTGTAATATACTGAATTATACTCAAATAGGACATATTTATATGTACACTCACCCTTATATCTGCATGATTATCTATTCACCCACACATATATTTTATTTATAATTTATTCATTTATAAAGGTTTTGAAGGGCTGAATATGAAAAAAATACCAGTCAGGCATGCTTACAAGCAATTTTATAGTAATTACGCTTGTTACTGATTTAATATGTGAATGTCACTTCACAAATTACAATATTTCCATATATCCTGATTGCTACTGTCTACCTTGCTTGCATAAAGGAAAGCATCAGTACATTGCCTCTTCATTTATTCCCCAATAAATCCATATGCTGTAATGTAAAATTCTAGGCTCTTTTAAACTTTCTTAAACTGCAGGCAGTCTTCTGCCTGCTGTTTCTGAGCATGAACTCTGGTTACTACAGGGCATGCATATTATCAGAGAATAATCTGCTTCCTGCTCAGGCACTTGGTCCCCTCAGTCACATGTGCTTTTTCTCTGTCTTCTGCCATTTTGAACTGTATCCATTTGCCCACAAATGAATCCTTTTTTGCATTTACCCAGCTATTCACTGAAGAAAATATTTCCTAGTTCTAAATTTGTTTTTCAAATATCTGCTAGTACATACTTATTTATGTCCATATACATGTGATACCAAAAGAGCTTCTTATATAACAACAATGGAAAAGTTGAAACAAAAAATAAAGGGGGATAAGAAAGGAAAGGAATTGAAATTGAAGTCCATTTGTGTTCCCTAATCCTACTCTACATTTAAATTTTCTATAAGTATATTTAAGGAGTTCTTTTTAAAAAATTGTCTGGATTATTAGATGTGTGTGTGTGTGTGTGTGTGCGTGTGTGTGTGTGTGTGTGTGTGTGTAAATAGGTACATGTGAGTTCAGGGGCCTACAGAGTCAGGGAGAGGCATTGGAGCTTCTGAAATTGGAATAACAGGCAGTTGTGAACTGCCAAATGTAGATACTGCGAACTGAACTTGGGTCTTCTACAAAAACACCACACAGTCTTAACCACTGAAGCATCTCTACAGCTTAAGGTATTTCTTTTATGGATGACATTACGTTTATAAAGTCATAATGTGTGCATGTGTGTGTGTGTGTAGTTGGATATGTCTATTGCACAAATATCTATCAATGATGAATTTTGGAACTAAATTCCTAGTAAGAAGCATCATAATTACTGGAGGAGAAATACACTGAGATCAACTATCTTGCCATTAAAAGAAATATATCATTTTTATTACTACTTTTCTTATAGTATAGCACCAACTCAAATGTAGTTGTATATAGTTATATATCCTATATATATCAGCCACTACAATGCTCATGTCCTAAAAAATCCAGTTCTGTATGAAGTTTGTCTAGCCTTTTTTTATTATAATGCAAGTAATATTTGATATCTACTTTGAACTCATCATTTTGCTTGACATTAGAGACATTGAAAGGAAACTTATTGCTTGTCTTTGATTTTCAACTCNTCACATTTCAGCTATAATTTCTTTATATCACTGACTTCTGCTAAATTATTAGATACTTGGGTGAGGAATTATCTCCTAGTAATATTTTATCCCTTATCACCTTTCATGGTTCTTTACACATGGAAAATATTTGTTATATTGGGTTGAACATATTCAACTTCAGTTTTGAAAGAATATTGAAATGTGTGTGTGTGTGTGTGTGTGTGTGTGTCTGTATGCACACATGCCACAGTGAATATGTCAGACGTTGATCCTTGTCTTTCAAATATTGAGTCTGTGTTTGAGATGGGACAGGGAAGTCTGCTACTGTTCACTGATGCATATACCAGGCTTGCTGGTCTACAAGGTTCTGTGAATACTCTTGTCTCTNCCTCCTACCTCACCATTAGAGTATGGGTATTACAGATATGCCCAATTATGTACAGCTTTGTGTGTGTTCTAGGGAGCTGTCTTAGTTAGGGTTTCTATTGCTGTGAAGAGACACCATGATGACAGCAACTTTTATAAAGGAAAACATTTAATTGAGGCTGGCTTTCAGAGCTTTAGTCTATTATCATCATGGTGAGAAGCCTAACACCATACAGGCAGACATGGTGCTGGAGAAGAGCCGAGAGTTCTACATCTTGATCTGCAGGCAAGAGGAAGCAAATTGTCTACCACACTGGGCATAGCTTGAGCATATATGAGACCTCAAAGCTCACCTCCACACTAACACACTTTCTCCAACAAGGCCACACCTACTATTCTAATAGTGCTACTTCCTATAGGTGAAGCATTCAAACACATGAATCCATGGGGCTGTACCTATTCAAACCACCACAGGAGCCAAACTCAGGTCCTCAAACCTTCATGGCAAGTGCTGTGTCCACCAATCCATCTCCAAAGCCTTCTAATGGAAATGTTTATGGTAAAGGAACATACTCTTGTCTGGTATAATATGCTTAGGTCACATATTTGTCATTGCATCTGTAGATAGCTTGGATGACAGAATTTAATTTTTGTTTTCATATTAGTTTTAAAACTCAAACTTCTGTGTGCTTGTTTGCCTTTGATGGTCCATTGTATGATTACCTTCTAACATGTGGTCAAACTTTAAACTTATTTGTTAGAACTTACCACATTCTGTATTCTTATTTTATAAAGCAACCATGACTCTGACACATTTCCTAGTTGACCACTTTAGAGATCCTTAGTCTCCTCGTACATGAAGTCAAAGTCTTCCTGAGAATGTAAAAACTTTATTTAAAATCAGAATCCAGCTGTTTTAGTTTTTTGTTCATGGTCACATATGGGAGAGTGAATAAAATTGAATCAATTATGAAATCATGTGTCACTATCGGCGATGAAAAATAGGCTAGACAATAATGTCATCAACTTCCCTAAGTATAGACATTCCCTCAGCCTTAGGAACAGAGTATTTCTAGGCAGCCAGACTTGCTTAATGGCTGTCAGGTGTGCACTGAAAATTTGGCACTCCCTCAGGGTGTAGTTAACAATCCATCAAAGGTTAAAGCTGGTGTACCTTTCAAGTCACATAGATCATCTGGCAACATCCTCAGCTTGGTACCCTGTCAGATGGACCATCACTGGATTATAATGATTGCACAAAGCTTTGCTTGTGCACAGGAGGTCATAGGTGAACACA
>LZPO01119001.1:0-11780 GCA_001675575.1 Neotoma lepida | reverse complement strand
CTCCCAGTACTCCCCAGACTCTGTCTTACCAACCAGGCTATAAGCTTCCTACAGAAGAGCATGATGTTTTCCTTCTTCCCACTTCCCTGTAGATCCAAGGCTCGTGCTGAACCCAGTGCTCCAAAGTGATTGTCACTCCTTAGTATCTGAGCAGGGCTGGTTTGGAAAATCCTCTCACGAATACTCATATTCACAGAGGCTTAACTCCTCTATATGACACGATATAGTATTTATATCTAATCCAATATGGTTTAATTCCAAATTATTGTATTGATTCCAGTGTCAATTCTGTGTGAATAGTCATTGTATTATATAGGGGCTAACTTCAAGGCCTCAAACATAAATATGTTCAACAAGCTACATTTACCCCTAATGTTCTTATCTACGTATATGGAGGGCCAACTAACTGTGTTTGTTAAATCACTGAGTCCGTGGATTGTTTTCTAATATAAGGTATGGGAAGAATCTAGAAGCCAATGAACTGAAAATACAGGTTTCACCATCTTCTCAATCTGTACTTAATAACTGGATAAGTCAATACATACCTAAGATCACTGGGTCCATAGGAGCTGATGGCATTTACACCTTCATCTCCAGCCCAGACTTGTAGTGTGGGCTTCATACCCTCCTTATCACTCGTAGTTACCAGGTCTGTGGCGTGTCTGTCTTAACATCACCAAACACTGATCTTCAAACATCTCAAGTACATCCAAACTTCCTCCTTTATTAGAATAGATTATACAGGATGACACTTACAGTATGCCCAGGTGGAAAATGGAACAATTCTTGGCTCTTATTTCTTTCTTCCTTCCTCGAATAATGAAGAGAGGTATTGTGGATGTATATGACAGTCTTTCAGCTTAAAGATTTCACAAGCCTTGGATTTGAGATCTAACAGTTGTCTGGCCTCAAAAACATCTCCATCTTTTGGGTTATTCACATTATTTACATAACAAAACTATGAATGACAATTTTAAAGCTTTCTTTAGTGACTACTTGTGGAGTATATATTGTATTCTTTTAGTATTCATTCTGGGTACATATTTTTACTGTGTCACAGACTATACAATGGCTAGTATAGTTCTAAGTTCAGCGGAGAGAACACTCCGTTACTTCTCATTAATACTCTAAATGAACAATTTAATGGATAATAGCATAATTTCCCTGTAAAGCTTTAAAAATAGATGTAAACAAGAAACAGTAAATTACACAAGAAACAGTGCCAGACTAAATAAGAATCTATTTTCTGAGTCTTCATCTATATGACTTCTCTCTCCATCCCTCTCTGTCTCCATATATACATATATGTATACATGAATATATATGCATACATATATATATACACACACATACATGTATGTATGCATATAACTTTTCAAAAGCATTTCCAAAAAGGTAAAAAGTATAATAGGACAGAAAGACAATTCTACAATTTTCCTAGTGGGAGAAGAGAACAAAGTAATTTGATGAACAATCTAAATCAGACAGAAACCCATTAGACAATCAAAAACACAGCTAATATGGAATGTTTGGTCTGGCTCGCTGGGGGGACGGGATAGTGGGAGAAGGCATGGCCAAGAATTGCATTTTAGTGACTCACTAGCTCCTACAAAAACGGTGGCTTCTGAGAAATACAATTTAAAAGAAAATACCTATAAAAAAATCTGTGATGCCATACCAAAAATAACATTCTCATAGAGGGGGAAGCCCTCACTTTTGCTAACTAAGTCGAACTTATACAAAAATCACTGATAATATATACCCTAGGGTCTCTGGAGGCTTGTGTTGGGGGGTGTTTGTTTGCTATTGGTTCCTCTGTTCACTCATTCAACAAACTGTTAAGTGCTACTTACAAACTTCGGCTGTGGCAGGCTGTGACAGGGCTAAATTCACCTAATTAGGGAGTTGACAGCTTGATAGGAATGAAGATAGGTAGACGTAGAAAAGACCATAGTAAGGTATGATGTGCACTGAGTCAAGCACAAGGCTGGGGAAGAGGAAAAACGTTCAATCAACTCAGGGATTCCCTCAAGGAAACATCTTCAAGGTGAAGAAGGAGTCAAAAGGCCATCAAGCAGTAGGGATTTTACATGAAAGATGTCAGAGGGGGAAAAAATGAAGAAATGAGGAAAATTAAAGTTGGATTTGAAACAGCTCTAGGTGCAAGGTGGGATATGAAGATTTCGAAGTTAAAACATTTTGATCACATTTATTTGTTTGTGCATGAATACATGTGGGAACGTGCTTATCAAGGTATGTGTGTGGAGGCCAGAGGGTTCATTTTGGGGGGAACTGGATTGGGATTCCCCATAAGTTCCACTGAACTTTAACATATATAAGCATTTGTAATCTGCACTCCAGCCATGATAGCGAGCATTTCCGTCTTCTGGTAAGACTTGTTAGCATCCTTCTCGGGTCTTCTGCCTTTCTTCTATTATCTGATCAGGGTGAAGCATGCTACTGTCATTAAAGATTGGCCTTTCTTGTTCTAGGACTTTACAGAAATAGAAAGTTTCAGATGAATTTTTTTTCACTGTTAGTATAATAATTGTGAGATCCCATCATGCTGTTTTGCTGGGTCGTATTTGATTTTATGATATAATTTGTTCATCCAGTCATTTACCTGAAACCGTCATTACCTGGGTTGAGTCTAGTTTTTGGTTACCGTGAAACTGCTATGAACATTCAAGTGCCTCTGAAGCCACTTCCTTAGCTATGACATGGAATTCAGAATTTGAAACTGAGCAAGAAGGGGTATGTAGGAGGGCTTGGAGGAAGGAAAGAGGGGGGGAAGTAACGTATTTATAATCTCAAAAAGTAAAAGAAATGGTGAAAAATTGCCATTCCTGGAATATTGAAACAAAACTAGTTCTTGTTATGAAATAATCCCATTTGAGAGGTCAAAAAAGAATGGCCATTGAAGCTAAAAGTCAAAACTTTCAGGCTGTGAGCTCAATACATCTGGGTCTAGGTCAATATGTCATATATATCAAGTGAAAGCTGTCCTGTGAATTTTCATGATAAACAGCTACTCAAAATAAAACACCCCATAAAATCATGTTCTGAAAGAGTACTGTTTATGTTTCTCTGTGGAAACTTTTGTCCTGCTGATAACCCAAATGCATGACTTTTGCCATCTGCCTCTCTGCTCATGCTAAAGAGAACAGCATAAGCACTGTTTTTATAGCAGTGTGATGGTTTTTGGGGGCTGCTGCTCCTTATCAACATTTTAATATGGCATAGCTGAGATAACTAAAGTTCAAACTGAGGCACATTTTTAAGAAGGACTCCACAGACATCTCTTTTTGCCAAGAATATAGGCTTATACAGATAGGCACAGGCTATCACGAGGAGAATAAGATTCAACAACTACAAATTTTCAATTTAAGGGCTACACATAACCAGAGAATTTTATTTAGGAGACAGTGAGATACAAATAGGGGGAAAAAAAGATAGGAGATTTCTAAAGATTCATTCCTGCCTGCCTAGTTTCAGTCTAGATATGTGAGTTCTCCAAATCTTTGTTTCATTGTCCATAAAATGATCTTAAAGGACATCTATGACTCTCTGGTGTCTGTATCCCAGACCCTATGTNCAGCACTTGTGAATATGACCCTATGTGGGAAAAGCATTCTTACACATGGAACTAAGGATTTTGAGAAATAATTCTAGATTTTTTGAGGGCCCTGCAGCATGTGTGGGTATAAGAGATACAGAGAAGAAAAGGGCACTGTAGACAAGGCCATGTGTAGACAGAAGGTAGATGGAATCATTCAGCTATAGCAAGGGCCACCCAGATTCCACCAGAGGCTGGAAGAAGCAAGGGAAGACCCCCATCAGCGGGCATCTCATTCTGAAGACATCTTGATTCATGTAATCCAGATCTGGAGAAATAGTTTTCTATTGTTTTAAGCCACAAAGTTTTGATGACTTGCTCTGGTAGTCTTAGAAACTAATAAAGAGACCTCACAAAATCTAGTAGGGAGTATCAAAGGTGCAGTGCATAAGTGACTGAGCATTTAGCTAACGCTAGCTACTGTGGTAATAATACATGCTCTTTTAACACACATGCTTGAATTATGGAAATCTTAGTTAAAAATAAGCACCTTCAAAACATATACAGTGCTCTAAAACAATTCAAGCTATGACTAGATTTTTGAGTGTGAAAAATACTTCCATCTCAGGGGCTAATTATCCAAAAATATTTCCATTTCCAGATTCCTGGAATTTATGGACAAAATGTTTTCAGTTGTTGAGTTATATGCTTGATAAATAATACTTACTGTTTGTTATGACCCTGTCATCCACGAATGTGTTGGTCATATTGAGAACTATTTTGGGGTGAATGGGGCCCATAGACCACAGGTTGGACATACCTAGTATAAGGATAATGTGAATCTGGTTTTCTGTGACTGCTAACATGGAACTCACTTGTAAGGCTACATTTATTGAAGACTTCAAAAGAGTAAGCCAATGTGTTAATGTTCCTTCTTGTTTTGTGAAACATCACTAAAATGGAATTAACAGAGTTAAACTTCATGAATGCAAGCCAGTTAATGCCCAAGATTCTAGAGATGAAGGTAGGAGAAAGTGGCAGTCCCATTCTTTCTGTGGAAAAAAAGTCCCACCTTTCTGTGAGAAAAATCTAAGTAACTCAATTATCTGCAGACAAATCCATTCATCACATGGAGAATGGTAAGTGGTAGTCCCAGGACCATAGAAGGAAAGAGAGGTACTTCTGTGATGCACCAGGGAGGTATTTCTGCGAAGCACATAGATTTGTGAGCACACACTATGGTAAACTGAGAAATCAGAAAATCAAAATGCATTTTCCTGTTAAGTTCAAAATTTTGCCCTCGTGGGTAGACTGGTAGGTCTGGACCCTTTGGAGACTTTGAAACATTCCAAAGTGCCTCCAATGAATTTAGAATGCCAAGAATGTGCACATATTTGGTATTTAAAATTCTAGACTTGCATTTGCTAATCCAATTAAGTCTAGCTTTGCCAGACACAGGGGTTGAAAGTACATTTCAAATTATGTAGTTGAAACAGAAAGACTCAAAGAATTTGCATGAAGAAAAACTCTTTGCAAGTTCACAATACCTATTTCTAAAATGACTGCAAATATTTAAAGTCACTAGCATTCTTTGAAAATAGTTACTACTGTCTTCAAAGCCTCTCTTGTGTCCCCAACTTACATGAAACAGAGAATGGAGGTAGGAAACTTTTAGAGTTGAGATTGTAGGAAACTTTTAGGGTTGAGATTATTTTCAAGACGATTTTACTCTTCAATTAACATTTATACATCTCCACTGTTCTCAGGAATATTTATCTTAAAATTCCCACTTAATTAAATCATTCAATTATTTTGTTCTTTGTTTATAACCCTGATGAAGGCTTTAATTTGCTCAAATAAATACTGTATATATTTCATCACTTCAAGAACACTGTAGGCTGCTCAAAAGGGCATCCTTTGTCAACATTTCATCTGGACACCAGCATTGTTGTGATAGATCCCCACTGGAGATGTGCTGATTTTGATTTATTCATCTTCAGTGTGGTGTTTTTATGCTAGCAAATATTATTTTAAACTATTATGTCATCCAACCTATAGTAAGTCGTTTGTAGAAATTGGGGCTCTTTAGAGTGAAACCAGTTTTGTTTTCACAGAGATGGAAGAATGTGTCTCGTGTCTCGAATCTACAATTTCCTCCCTCCTTACAATGAAGAGTAGTCTTTCATTTGATGAAGCTGAAGGTGTGACTCTCATGCTAACTATATCTTGTGATAGCTCAGGCTTTTAAGAATAAATGATGAGCTAGGACAGAAATTCTGAAAAGAAAATAGGAGTGTAAATACGAATGAGGGGCATTTGTCTTTTTTATAGGTCATAGTTGTACTGAGACGAAGATTTCTGAAGAAGACCTTATGGAGAGCAGAATGTTTCAGCACACAGGGAGAGGGAGAAGTTGAGGCAGAGAAGAAACTGTTGAGATGAAACATTGCTATATTATGAAAGCTAGGAGAAAAACAATTTTCTTCAATGTAGTNATGCTGGATGATTACAAATGCTGTCCAAAAATCAAGGAGGACCACTAGGAAAGTTTTGGTTTGGGAATTAAGGTTTTAGATGTTTAAAAGAAACCTCTGAAGTGCATTAGGATCTTAACATAATCCAATACTTTCTTTTTTTTATTTAAATTTTTTTTATTCATTTCGCATACCAATCACAGATTCCCCTCTCATCTCCCTGCCTTCCCCTCCAAACTACCCTCATCCCCTCCTCCAAAAGAGTAAGTCCTCCCATGGGGGGACAGCAAAACCTGATACATTCAATTGAAGTAGGACCAAGTCCCTCTCCCCTACATCAAGGGTGAGCAAGGTGTCCGACCATAGGTAATGGGCTCCAGAAAGCCAGCCCATGCACCAGGGAAAGATCCTGATCCCACTGCCAGGGGCTCCTCAAACAGACCCAGCTACACAACTGTCTCCCGTATGCAGAAGTTCTAGTCCCATCCCATGCAGGTTCCACATCTGTTGGTCTAAAGTTCGTGAGTTCCTATGAGCTTGGTCCAGTTTTCTCTGAGGTTTCCCGGTAATGATCTTGACGCCCCTTGCTCATATAATCCCTCCTCCCTCTCTTCTACTGGACTCCCAGAGCTCGACCTGGTGCTTGGCTGTGGATCTCTGCATCTGCTTCCATCAGTTGCTGGATGAAGACTTTACGATAACAGTTAGGGCATTCACCAATCTGATTACCAAGGAAGGGCAATTCAGTCACCTTCTCCACTATTGCTAGCTAGTAGACTAATCTGGGATCGTCTTTGTGGGTTCCTGGGAATTTCCCTATCACCATCTCATGTCATGGTTTAAAAGTAAAGTGTCCCATGGTCGTGTGTCTGAGCATCTGGGTAGAACCGTCTTAGGAAATTGGGCAACCTTTACAGTGAGGATTGGGTAGAGAAGCTGGGTCATTGAGACCTGAGTTTGAGGTTCACAGCCCATCCCTACTTCTGTCCAGTATTAGCCTCTTGTTCAATGGGATCTAACAAAGCCTGTGGCGAGCTGCTGCTGACACAACCTGATGCCCAGGCACAGTGCCTCCTGCACAATGAAGCTATATGATAAAACAATTCCTCCTCTTCTTAAGCTCCTTCTGTGAGATGTTTGGCAGCTACAAGAAAACTAGTCAATTCATCGAGTTTCCATGACAATGTATTAACCAAAAACTCTAAAACTTGAAGACTTTATTATTTATCTGGGAATGCTAAGGGAAATAAATTGTAATGTTAAATATCAAATCTGCATCTGTCTCAATACAGATTTATATTTTAATATAGTATCTTTTAAAATCCTATTTGTCCTATTCTGAAAAAATGGTAAATATATTCACTGAATAAATTTTCTGATTATTTCTTGCCATGTAGCCAATCATCCAGAGCTCAATAACCCAATAAACACAATCTATATATTATTACCTTTCATTGGACTACTGATTGGCTGTACTCAGTCAGAAATTTTTGATTTTTCATGTGGTTATTATTCAGATGCTAGCAAGGGCAGTACTCATTATTCAAGTCTGGCAGTTAGTTCTGGATTCCAGATGAAATCTTAGCTAGGATAACCATATAGAACACCTACAGAATGACTTCCCCCGTGCAANGCAGAATTTCTTACAGCATGGTCTGTAAGTTCCAAGAGACATCATAACAAAGGAAAATCAGGCAGAAGTCACAGCATTATGTGATCATGTGGCAGTATTTCTGCTATACTCCATAGTGGATGAATTATGAACAGCCCTTATTAAAGGGAGAAGAATTAGATTCTGTCTTCTGATGGGAAGAATACTAAAATTACAGGTCATATTTAAAACCACCATAGTGGTAACTTTCTCTTGAACAAATTTTGTGTGCAAATGTGAAATTAAGCCTCAAAAAATGAGCACCACACAGAGATCCAGAAATACCACTTCAAAATACTCTTGTAATCATCTGTATCTGCGAATGTTAAATCTGTATTTTCGTGAGTTTCCTACATCTAAAACTGTAATTCTAGCGAGTTGTTCTAGTCTCACTCTTCATTTCTATTCTCTTCCCTTTACTCCTGTTGGGAGGTGACAGTGGCTCTATGAGAGGTGAGATGGTAGCCTGCACGAGGGCAGTGACGCTGAAAGAAAAACAGTGGGTAGACATTGAGAAAGTGGCATGGTTGGATGACTCTTTGCAGCGGAAGTTAAGCATGCTGGCAAATATCCTAAGAGTAATCTGTGCCAGACTTTTCACTATTACAGGAAGTGTTTATAAATATAGAAACGGGGATTGTATTTAAAAAAGCATTATTAGGTGAATGTTGTTTCTAGGTGCTGGATTTTAAATAAGATTGTTAATGTTTTAGTAGAAATTCTTGGTTCTTTTAACACACACACACACACACACACACACACACACACACACACACACACACATTGTAGATACTTTTCCTTTATCTGCTTGCTGAATGGATATGTCACTAGCAATACTCCAACAGCAATGGGTATATCAAACTAGAGATACTCATTTCTAAACATCCTCCAAGGAAAGGAATCAGGGCATCTTTCACTAACTTCTGACTTAGGACAGAGAAAGTGCAGAGAAACCTGGAATATCTTGTTCTGTCAGAAAGTAAGAAAGTCCACAAGGAAAAGTTGACATGTCACTACAACACCACTATTAGTTCAAATTGCCCAAGCTGGGAAAGTTTTAGTATCAAAATAATGATACTAATGGATATAGACCATTGAATACCCCAAGGATTGTTGAGTCCACAATGATGTAAGTCAAGGACTGAGTGAAAGAGAAAACAAAGGGTAGCTAGCTTATGTCTCAAACTGACTGAGATTCAGGGGCCCTGTTATATGTTTAAGCATTGTAAAGGTATTTCTGAGAAGTGTGGGATAGATCTGAGGTTATGAGAAAATGGTGGAAGGAACATGAAGTTGTATCTGACAAAATCTACTGGTATGGTCTTATTAGGCAGAGGTTCTACATTTAATATTGTAGTTTGGGGAGTTAGGAAGGTTTGGTTCCTAATAATTTAGCTGGTTTTGGTTTCTAATGATTTGGGGACAAAGAGTGGTCCAGAGTGAGTAAGGCAGTTTTTTTTTAATGGAACTGACTATCTAAATATGAATCTACATGCAAGGTTTCTGCCAAGAATTTCATATATGGACTTAGAGAATGACTTATCCATCATGGTGCTCAACACAGCACAGATGCTTATGATGTTTAATTTGATGTTTGAATTTGAATGGACATAGGGAATCTAGGTATCTGTTAAAATAGTGTTCTGAATTTCTGTAAGGATGAGACTAACATCCAAATCAGAAAAATTAGGGATGCAAATCGCTCTCCTTGNTGTTGATGGGACTCATCCAATGCTTAGAGACCTCCATAGAACAAAACAGAATAGGCNGAATAAGAAAGAATTCACTGTTTGTCTACACTCCAATTTGGACATTGGTCTTCTCCTGTCTTTGGACTTGACTTCGATTAAACCTACATTATTTGTTCTTCTGGATGCAGATCTTTAGATTCTGAGTAGAGACTTCACTATCCTCTTTCCTGACTTTCCAGACTTCCTGGAATGGAGATGTACCATTGGCTCTTNTGGGTTTCCAGCTGGCTTCATGTAGATCACAGGACTCCCAAACTCCATAAATGTAGGAACCATTTTAAAATCATAAACATCTTTCTATTTATCTATATCAATGTCTATATATTTCTCTAAACCTATCTATATAGATGTAGATCATATACCCAGGTAAGATTGATTTTATCTCTTTAAAAGAGATGAAACTAATAAAGAGGAAACTCCTTCTTAATATAGAATGCTCATTAATAAGCAGAGTTTAGCAATACTCACAATAATAGCATACTCAGAAGAAATTCACTAGAGGATGCTAAAGCTTGTAATTGGAGATTAAATGTGGAAAATGTATTAAGATTATCTATTTCCCTCCCAAATACTTATCAGTTGCCAAGGGAAAAAAATTACAAAGTTAGCATCAGTGTTATTAGAATGAGCAGACATTATGCACCTCTGTGATGTTATGCACTGAGGAAAAAATGGCATCACTTCTGTAGTATTTCTGTCAAGAAAACATAATCTAAGAGGAGTCCCAAGGAAGGAGCAGATGGACACGGGGTGTGGAGTACTCAATGGATTTATCAGCTTCACAGTTTTAAACCAAAATAGTCTTATGGAAGCTGCAGAACAATTAAAGGATTGTTTNGGGGTGAGAAAAAGTGACTTTGAAAGATCTGACTACAAAATAGAACTCATGATTCCCTTTGGAAGTTGGAATACAATGCAAAAGAGACACAGTTGATAGAGTTGATGAATCTGATGTGGTCTGTTCACTGGACATTCGTGTGTGTCATTGTATCTCTGGATGGATTCATTTGGTTATGAAGACCTGTGTTGCTATTATTGGCAAAGCCAGACAAAACCNGAATAAATGTGGTCGAATGTTAACAGTGAAGAACTTGGATGAGAAGTACTTTTTCGTATTGTCATTATATTTTTCTGTCAGAATTATTTCAGGATAAATTATGTCAAAAGATATTATTAGGAGTGCATATTTCCTACCACAATTTCCTGATATGCAATAACATTAATCTATGTCATTACTTATTTTCACATGTCTCCCCTTGTCCCACTAGGAAACAGTCATGTCTTCATCCAAAATTTTCAGACACTGCTTTGAAGTAAACAAACAAACAAAAATACAACTAGCTTCTTAGCAAATTATGAATGTTTATGCAAATCCTTCTCTACTGTGTAGTTCATGAATCTGAAAAGAAAATGTAACATAATCACATCCAAGTTTTTATTCTCAACACACAAGTTGGATTCTTTACACACCTTTAATAGAATATTCCAAATATTAGGGGGTAGAGTATGGCCAAGAATACCTATAAATACAATAAAAATCACTATTGTTGTTATGAAAGCATGCCACTGAGTCAAAGAACCTAGCTTCAAATATCAAGAACCTAAAATACAGAAAATTATCACACTCTCAGATGCCCCTAAGCCTAACACTGGTGATGTCCAGTGGCATTTGCCATGGTCACAAAAAGTTTCTTCCAGAAATGTACAGTCAATTGATCCTTGTGAAACTGCAATTCTCCAACCCAAATCAGAACCCTGTTTTGGTAACAAGGCCAACATTCACNTTCAGAAAGTTTTACAGAAACTCAACTGGGAACGACATAGGAAAGGAAACAGCTTTACTCAGCAGGAGATTCTCCACGAGAACACACGCTGTGACTGAGCCCATACCAGTCAAGAAGATGGACCCTTTACCTAGGTGTTTACAGATGTCTCTAAAAAAGTTAAAATGGATTAGAAGCTGGACAAACTCACAATTATATTTTGTCACTGGATCACATTATACATAAGGCTGTACCAAATATTTTTTAATTTCTAATCCTTAAAAAGAGAGAAAAGTAAAAGAAGAAAAGAGACATTGGCATCGAATCTAAAGCATTCTTTTTCTAAGTGGTGCACGTTTTCTTTATAGTTTCTCTAACATTCTTACAATTGGGAAAGCACTGCAGCAGGCTAATAACTATGTATACAGTCTAACCCCTTCTAAGGTTTTCCCAGGAGCGGCCTGACTTAATGTTGCACAGCACATGAGGGTGTGTGTGCGTGTGACACTGTTAACAAGTCAGAAGCACTGGACAGGAAAAGAAAGTGTCCTGTTCCTTCTTTTCCAAAACAAAGGAGCAAACATC
>LZPO01119000.1:0-11795 GCA_001675575.1 Neotoma lepida | reverse complement strand
TCTGGTTAACAGGAAAAGCAAGTACTATGTAAGACAAAAGCTTGTGAGTTTTATTTATTTTCTTATTTTATTTTATTTTTTCTTTTGTAGAGCTGGGGATGGAACTCAGGGCCTCATAAATGCCAGGCAAGTACTTGATCACTGAGCTCACAACACCCTAGTCCTCATTTTGCATTTGAATCTAATATATACAGAGACTAAAACTCACAGAAGTCACAGTGGTCTAGGTTTACACCAACTGTAACCAACGGTACCACAGCATCTGACTTTCCACTGGCCGAGGCAAGACTCTTCTCATTCCAGAAGAAGGTTGATTAGCAAGCAGACATCAAACAGCATAAACATATTCCATGCCAAGAGGTTGAATGACATGAGACTGCTGAACCCAAGCCCTATCATGCATCCAGAATGTGTGACTGCAGCCACATCAGGGAGATGATCTGAAAATGCTGCACAATTTACTGGGGGCTATGTCCATTAACAGCAGGGATGCAGCACTGACACTGCAGGGATGTAACTTGATGAAGTGCCACTCACCTGGAATCAGAACAGACTTGCAGAGCTCAGGGACTCCAGGGTCCATGCTTAGCACCTGGCCCCTCGACAGGCAACAGATAATGTCAGACAGATCGGAACTACAGGAGACCAGCCTCATCTCTTGCTCTCTCATCTTCTCCCTCCCATTCCCAGCCTAGCTCTAGTGCCCTGCCTGGCACTGTGTCTTGCACTCAAACAAGAGCAAATAAATGCCTGTGAGAGTCATGAATTTCAAACCAGCCTTTTCAATCAATCCAAGAAAATATCTCCCATCCCCTCATTTAAAAATGGTATGCTAAGTGGTTAACTGGCATTTCTTTAGGCAGAGTGTTTTTACTCATGCTCTCTAAGAAAACATCATAAACTCCTGGACAGTGCTGCCTGTTATTTCTGTCAGCCCGGAGCACTGTGTTCTTCCATCTCATCCAACTGGACATGACCATCGCTGCATATGAAAGAGCCCAGGTGGAAATGGCCCAGGGTTCAAGCTCAACACTAGCAGTCTCAAAGGAACAAACATTCAACCTCCATGACCTTGAACTTCTTTGTGGAGAGACTGGGACATAGCACTACTTTGCTCCCCAGGAGAGAAAGAAGCATAAGCCAGAAATGCCATGCCTTCTTTGAAGTCAAAAGTAGCCCCTCTGCCAATCCCACAGACTAGCCTTTCTTCTATTCCAGTGTTGGACTTATCTCCCTTGCCCACCAGCTCCTAGAAGACTCAGCTCCCTGACCTAAGTCTGCAAGCCCAAGGCTACCTCCTCTGGGAGGACTTCCCTATGTCTCCTCCTGAAGCTGTCTCCAGTCCTTCAGACCCAGGTCTTACATCTACAAGTGTGTGCTCATTTGCTGTTTGCCCCTTACCCCAGAGAGTCAGAATGGGAACTTTTATTCATTCTGGGTTCCCTGGGGCCAGCACAGCAGCAGCCTATACTGTGTAAGTGCTCAGTAAATGCTCAAAGTAAGACTAAGCATGCATTAGCCACCAGCCACCCATGCTCAGCAGCTGGGCCCTCCTTGCAGAAGGGATAACCCAAGTCATTAATTCAGTTATAACTACCCAGCCACTCAAACGGTCTGAGTGAGTAAAGTTCTTAGCATCAGCCTATATCTCAGTCCTCTTTTTGCCTTTTATTTTGACATAGGGTCTTACTCTGCAGTAGGCCTTGAACTCTTGATCCTCCTGCTTCAACATCTAGGAGTGGGACTGCAGGCCTGCATTACAAGTCCCAGCAAATGCAGCTGTTTAATGTGACCTTTGCCTTCTACATTATGTTGGCGAGTTGTTATGTGCTGTTTAAGCTTGCTAAAAGCCAGCTCTGGGAGTGAGGAGGACTCTCCTGTCCCAGACTCCAGTATGCTTACTTCAAGTGTTCTCCAAGGCCTCTTGTCTCTCTATCAGGGACAGGGAGGAACAATAAAACAGCCTGAGAGTAAGAATACTGTGCCCTTGAGAACAGCTAAAAGGCCAACTATTTCCAACCACAGTTTCTGTTGTTTATCCCATGATATAAAAATGCCTACAAAAGGAATGGGAAGCTAAGGAATAGGAGCTGGGGCTCATTCATGAAGAGAATGCCCCCCTCTGCCCAAAAGTCTCAATTGGGAACTCTATTTCAGCAAGCTTCCTGAGTCCCTTTTGCTGTATGCACTCAATTTGATGATGTGGATAACTATCTGCTACTATTTTTCTTTTACTTGGAAGCCTCACCTGAGGGGATACTCTGCTCCACCCAGAACTCACGATGGGAAACTCCTGCTGGCTACCTCAATGAGGCCTCCCTAGTCTATTTCTCTGGATGTTTTAAGTCCTCAATTTGATGTTGCTTTTGTTTGCTCTCACAATTAGGCTACTCCAGTGGTCTCTGCTGGATGTTGTAAGTCCCAGACTGTCTGATGCTTCTCTATCTACTACTTGCTATTGATTCTTTTGTTTGGTATATATTTAATAAATTCTCTCATCCAAAGCTGAAATCAAGGCACTGTAGACCATTCTCTGGACCATAAAGAACATCTCTTCACCAATGAGCCTTTAAAATTTGTTTGCAGGCTACAAGGAAGGCATTCCAGGATGAGATGCTGAGAGCCCAGCATGTGGTCAGCAGCAACAATCTCAATCCAGTTAGGATCTGCTGAACACATGGCATCAGAATGCTCTAGAAACTGGTTCAATCCCCTCCCAGGAGAGCTGCATGATGCTCCTCTACCACCACAAGCACCAGGTCTGTAGAATGCCCAGAAGGGCAGGAGTCTCTAGGAAGGAAGCAGGGCCCCTCTCACCCAGTGGTTGTCCCCCAGTCCCCCAGAAGGTAAGACACCAAGCCAGAGCTCAGGGGTTTCCTTTGTTCAAGGACTCTGGCACTGACAAATAAGATGTCTGTGGCTTGTTACAGGTAGTATCTGATTTCTTCCCTGGGAGTTGTTATCTCAATTCACTTCCTCTAAGAAACCATGCCAAGCACTGGGAACATACTGATAGAGAACGGCCCCAGGTCCCTCTGCACCAGTGTCTGAGTCCTCCAGTGGCCCACAGGTACCACATGCCCTCACCAACCTCATCTCTACTTCATACACCTTGCCATACCACTCACTGTTCTTCCAACTCCAGATATATCATGTTTTGGGGCCTTTACACCAGCTATTCATTTTGACCAAAGTGGTGTTCTTCCAGGTAACTCCATGGTTCCCTCTCTCCTATCCTTCAAGTCTAGTTCACAGGTCACCTTTCTACCACTGAAGGGCCAGCTAGGAAGACCCTATTGTGACTTATCCTGTCTCCTCTTAGCTGCTGCTTTCCTCTTCTGCTTGCTGAGATGGCTGCTATTGATAGCACTATTTCTCTCTCTTCCTATGAGGCAAGGTCCTGATTTACTCACTGGTGTATCTCCAGTGCCTAGAATGACCCCTGACATGGAGGAGACACCTACAGTTACCTTCTGAAGAGATGGATAAAAAACACTGATCCATATTAGAGTAACTCAAACTCTTGTTAAAAACTATAAGCACCCAGANAGGCCACTTTAGTAATAAAACCCAGCAAAGGCCCAGTACATACATATCAGAAGCAGTGAGTGTCTTGGGGGTCTGTCCCCACCCTGATCTCTTATTTGAGGCATCACATGGAAGAAGTCGCCAATGGCTCGGTGCAGACCAGGGAAAGTCCCCATTCAGCAGGGAATGTGACACTACCTCCAACTGCAGAGCCTCACCAGCTGTGTGGCTGTCCCTAGGCTGTTGCATCATAGCACAAGAAAACACAGAAAAGTTGGCTGGGATCCCCTACCTCATCCCTATCCACTTTGGCCACTCAGGTTTTCCCTGTTGGACCAGGAGCAGTGCCCTGGTCTTCATTCCAAGTCACTTTCAGCCTTGATGGAAGCTTCCTGTCTAGAATCTCAATACAACAGGAATTCCTGTCAGCTACCCAGCCCAACTTCTGCCAGGGAGAGTCCCTAAAGTTAGCTAAGGCAATGTTGTCCTCCTTGATACATGGGACATGGTGCACTCTGGCTTTTCCTTCAGCACCCAGATCCTCTTCTTACAGGATGTCCAGGAGCTGGGATCCACAGTGGCTGCACAAAAAGAACCATTCTAAGGTCCAATTCTCTTGTGAGAAATGTATGTGACTGAGTTAGTGAAGGCCCTTGACTCTAGAGATCTGTTTTCTCCTTTTGGAATTCACAGCCCTTTCCCCAAAGTCTGTGCATTCCTTGGAGGTCCAAACCCAGCTGGGAGGGCAAACTCCTGAAAAGGAACACAGCAGGACACCCAAATCCCAGAGTAGCCCTGTGGAAGGGCCAAGGGTCCCTAGGATGGTCAATGACACTCTAAGCCAGCAAGCACATGACCCAGAGAAACCAGGCTCCTGTGGTTTCAGATGCTGGCCCTCCACACCTTATCCTGGTAGAGTTTTCTGCTGAGCAGAGAGCCCAGCTACTAGGAATGGCAAGAGCCACAAACAAAAGTGTAGCTAACATGTAGGTACACATGCACTCTTGGACCCCCAGGGAATTATCTGGGAACCATCCCAACTGGCTCATCTGATACTTACAGAGATAGCCTGTGACTATTTTGGAGATGGAAACCTATTCTGTCTATTAGTCTATATTCTGGACTCCCAGTCCTGGCACATACATTAGNATAAAATATTTGCGCCATCTAGAGGTGAAACCTGGTAGTTATGTTGGAAAGCTCAGAGGGAACACTGAGGGCTTAGCTCACTGTCACCAATGGCAGTGTTTACTCTAGTCTTGGCGGCCTGTTACTGTTGTCACTACTGATGCTTCTCCCCTTCCTGCCTTTGCCTGCTTCCCCAGGTACCTGCTGAATATGCTTCAGTTTGGACATCAGAATGCCAGCCCATGGAGGTAGGCCCCAAAGAAGGGTGAGAGAAATTACCGTTCCCGCAGTAATTGGTGCTAGACTTAAGAACAAACACTGCTTATAGGAAGGAATCCTCACTACAAAGCCATGCTTGTTACTCTACTTGTATAGGCAATGAGACTAACTCAAGCCTAGGACACCTACTACTGCCGTTNTGCCCCAGAGTACTTAGCTACCTCTGCATGTAGCATGCGAATAGCACAAGAAACAGCTCACACTGAGGTTCTTCCAAACCTCACAGGGTGGACTCAAAAGTGATTCCCTGCTCTGACAGTCTTCACAATGAAGCCATAAGAGCCCCTGTGACTCTGCTACCTCTGCAATCACTGCCTCATTTATTCCTGCACTGAGTACCCTTGAAGCTATCTAGCAAGCTGTACGACAGCACAGGCCTCTCTGTGCTCACAGAGTGAGGGTGGGAAGCCAACGAGGTAACAGGGTGCATGCAGAAGGGATGCAAAGACTAAGGAAGCTGTGCCATTGAAGAAGATGGAAAAGGATCTTTCTTACAAGTACTCTGCAGGGCATGGTGGCACACACGTCAAATTCCAGCACTCGATGTTCAATTATAAAGATAATAAACTCAAGACCAACCAGCCTGTGCTACACAGTAAGTTAAAGGTCAGCCTGGACTAGATAGTGATGCTCTGTCTTTGGGTGGCAGGGAGCACCTATAGGTAATGAAGCACATCCCCAATTCCAACCCATATTCATATGCAAAGTTTGGAAGAGGCTAACTTCTTGGGCATGTGTGGTGGTTTGAATGAGAATGGCCCTCATAGGCTCATGTATTTGAATGTTTAGTTCCCAAGTGGGGAACAATTTAGGAAGGATTAGGAGGTGTGTGGCCTTACTGGAGAAGGTGTGTCACTGAGGGAGAAGGTGTGTCACTGAGGGTGGGCTTTGGGTTTCAAAGCCCACACAAGGCCCAGTCTCATTCTCTCTGCCTCCAACTTGCTGATAAAATGTAAGCTCTCAGTTCTTTCTCTAGTGCCATGCCTGCCTGCCTGCCTGCCACCTTGCTCCCCACCATACTGTTCATAGACCAACCTTCTGAAACTGTAAGCAAGCCTCCAATTAAACACTTTCTTTTATAAGTTGTCTTGGTTGTGCTGTCTCTTCACAGCAACACAAAAGTAACTAAGACAGCATGTGTCCTGTGAGAGGAATTGCATGCTCTGCATCAGCATCCCAGAGGGATTTGGTCCTCAACAGGAGCCATATGATGGTGATGTACAGGAATGTCAATTAGACATTCAGATGCCTATGCTGATGTGTGTTAAATTTAACCCTAAATTATAGCCTTCAGAGTAATTCTGTCTCCCCTCTGCTTCTCTCCAATTTTGGTTTGGGTTTGTGAAAGGTCTGCTGGTAAATGAAGCAATACCAGTAACTTATCTACAAATTACAGGAAGGAGAAAGTAGGGTAAAAAAGACCAAGAAACTTAAAACAAGTTTGATCAACCACATCCGAGCCAGGCAGGAAACAATAGGAGACTGTTCTCATTCACAGGGAAGGAGGGCTACTTGCACAGGACTATGATAAAAAGTCACAAATGACCATCTTGCCAGCTGTTCCAGGATTTCCAACTGCAGGCATCAGAGGGTGGGGCTTTGATCTCACACCCACAGAGAAGCCAGACTCTCACGAGCCAGCTCTTTTAGTTCAGCCACTTATACAACCAAAATACAAGTGAGTGTGTTTCCCGCAGTGGAGGCTGGACCTCTGCCCCAAGAGGAGGCCATGGGGAGAAAGGGCAGACCCCCTGAGGTCCATCTAACAGAGGGCTCACCTCAGAGGTGGCCAGTAACCATCTGCTCTGTGCTTTTGCTTAAGCTGCAAAGCANGACCTGTCTGTCGTGTCCTGCTTGTGGTCAGGTACGGTAGTTCTGAAGGCATCACCATGGGATAAAAACAGGGACAATCTCTCTGTATTATTTCTTACAGCTGCATGTAAATCTACAATTACCTCAGTAAAAATGTCCTTTAGCAGTCTGCACACTAGCAGATGAATTAATAAAGAAAATGGGTATAAATAAATGATTACTGAATGCTTAGTCATAATGGGACATTTACATCATCCCTTTCAAAGTTCAAGGAACATCACAGAGAAGGCGAGAAAAACCTAAGAGCTAGAGGACGGAGTGGTGTGACATGGAAAACTATGTTCCAAGCATGATATGGCCACAGCACTCATGAGCTCATAACTGCTGTGATGACTTGCATAAGACCTGACTCATCAACAATCTGGCTTGGAGTCAGAGGGACTCCCAAGGCCTCACCCCTCCCTGATGACACATGGGCAGTTAATGGTAGCTAGGAGGAGAGGCTCCAGCTCCGAAGGTCGCAGTCCTCTATGAGGACGTACTGGCAATAATGTTCTGAAAGAGAGAAACATCTTCTTCAGTGGTGTAGCCACTGGTAAGGGGCCCATGCTCATGTACACAATTCTACTGGAACTCCCTGGTTATTAGGTAAAATAAAAAAGGAAATCAAAGCAGAGCAGNGCTAGTTGGGAAAGGGAAGCAGATCATCAGGAGTGAGATGGGGACAAGAGAGTTTAATAGGGGTTGAATATGATAAAATATTTTATATGCATGTTTGAAAATGTCAGTGAAATCTGTTATGTATAACCAATATATGCCAATAAGAAATGCAAAATTAAAAAAAGAAAATGGGTATATTCACATATTATTCATCCTTTAAAATTTAAGGAAATTTGGCAACAGATAGCAAACTGGATGAACTTTGAGGATACCATTCTACATGCAGTAGAATGAAATGGGTATAGAAAAGAAAAGTACTACATGATTCCACTTCCTTATGAAGCATCTAAAATCATCAAACTCATAAAAGCAGAGGGTGGGACCATGTCTGCAGGGAGAGGGAAGGGGGAAGGGCTCAAAGAGGAATAAAGTTTTGGTTTAGCAAATGGTTCTGGAGCGCATGGAGAGCACGCCGGCCTACAAGATGAATGAGTTCAAGAGATCTGTGAGGCATTGGCCTGTTGGCAACAATAATGCATCATGCACTTAAAAACTCGATAAGGCGCTGGGAGATAGCTCAGTCAGTAAAGTACTTGCCATGCAAATACCAGGACTTAAATTTGAGTCCCCAGCACCACATGAGAAACAGGCATCATGGTGTGTGTACTCCCAGAACCGTGAGGCAGACAAAGACAGTTCCTGGGAGCCCACCACCCGCCAATCTAGCTGAATCAGTGAACTCTAGGTTCAGTGAGAGACTTGTCACAAAGAAAACAAAAAAGTGGAGAGCTATGGAGAAAGACATATGACATCAACTCATGTTAAGCATTCTTGCCATAAAGTAAAATAATCTGTGTAAAGCAGCATCCCAAGACCTCTGGGTTCATTTCTTGCAATCCCTAGTCTAACTTCAGCACTGCTGAGGGAAGACATTCTGTGAGGAACCTGGGCAGCTATACTAGGGCTTGAAAATAGTGTCACCCGCNGGGTGGTGGCGCACGCCTTTAATCCCAGCACTCGGGAGGCAGAGGCAGGCGGATCTCTGTGAGTTCGAGGCCAGCCTGGGTTACCAAGTGAGTTCCAGGAAAGGCGCAAAGCTACACAGAGAAACCCTGTCTCGAGAAACCAAAAAAAAAAAGAAAAAGAAAAAAAAAAAAAAAAAAAGAAAATAGTGTCACACAAAAGATTCCAAAAGGTCCTAAGATATTTTAAACTGTTATTAATACAAATGGAGTATCAATTAGCAGCAGGTTGGGTTGGGACAATGCAAAATAAACAAACGTGTCTTTTGTGGGCAGCCTCTGAGATGGTTCCTGCAGAAATGTGCGTAACAGGGACCAGGTTGTCTGACCACTCACTAGTCTCTAAAACTCTGGACTCATAAGTGAAACTCTAAACTTCAATGCTGTAACTCATAAGATTTTCTTCTGACCCACTTCAAGAAGAAACCAAGCAGCTGGAGGGTTAGGCTGCAATCTGCTGGGCATTTGCCTAGCACTTGGAATCTATTTTCTCTCTCTCCTTACTGACAGCCCCTGGAACCTGGCTCACTTTCCCTGATTTCTAAGTGGGAAAAAACAACTTGCTCAAGGTTATCCAGCTTGTAGGGGACTGAACAGCTGGCTGGGGCTCTGCTCCTTGTGCTGCGCTGGTTCTGCATTACTGCATCCATTCAGCAAAACCTACGTAAGAAGTTATAGAAAGGTCTGGAAAGATGGCTCAGCTATTAAGAACACTTGATGCTCTTGCAGAGAGACCAGGGTTCAGTTTTCAGCACCCATGGTGGGTGGCTCACAACCACCTGTAACTCCAGCTCCCTGGGATCCAACACCCTCTTCTGGCCTCCACTGGCATCTGCACACACAAAAGCCTTCCATCTACAGTATCACATTATATTCATACACGCAGGCGGACAGCACAAGTTGTACTATGCCCCCCATATTCATGTGGGCCTCCTGCTACAACATCAGTAATGGAGGGAGATAAGACTTCATGAAACAGTCCTGGTACAAGATCCTCCCTGCTTCTCTCAGATGCCTGCAGGAACTCATGTCACAGCCCACACAGCTGCAGACATGATAGCAGCCACAAGGAACTCAACAGGAGGAGACCTATAAGGAGCCAGGTGTGAGGCCCTTTCCAGCAGTGGATATGGTAAGGACACAGGCAGGTTGGGAGAGAAAGAACAAGTTGGGACAATTCCCACTGGGACAAGCAGGAAAGAGTCCAGGAAGTTAGTCCTGGCCCCAGGTGTTTCCCTTCCTTAGTGTGCAAAGTGCAATGCTAAGCTCCACAATGCCTAACATGACCAGACATACTTAGTCCATAAATTTTAGTAATTACCTAGAAGTCAAGAACTTCCGCTTCTCTGGAAATAAGATGACTTGAGAATATGGCATCCACACTCCCCAGAATGACTTCAGGATGGGTGGGACAGCAGCTGTGCACAAGGAGAAGCTGTCCAGATTGCTGTACTGGCATGCCCTACTGTTCTTACACTGAACCTGNATCACTCACAGATGGTCACTACCTAATTTCTGTGGATATATGTGTCTTAGACAGGTTATTCTCTCAATTCTCATTCCTTCCCAGAAATAGTGCCTTGCACACATAAAATCTAAGGACCATGAGTTATACAATCCATTCAGTCACACCCAACTGATCAAATCCTCTGCTGATGTTGGACTCTTAGATTTCCCCAGGTGCATATCTAAAAACTCTGACTAGATTCCCTGTGTCTCAGATTACCTTACACATAATCACTTATGTATAATAAAAATGTTATTTTCTTACTTCAGAGAAATATGAATTAACAAAACAAGTACTTCTTTTTATCAAAATGTAGACACAGCCCAGAGTGACTTACAGAACTTCTGGGAACATCTTGCGCAGGCTTTGTGTATGTCTCAGATAGATCGCCATTCAGAATGACTTCAGCCAGAGAGTTCACCAGTGGAGCATGATGTATAATGAGGAAGACCTGGTAAAAGGGGGAAGAAGGGATATGCATTGAGGAGCTCAGTCCTCCACTCTCCTCCTTCCTGATCCAAAATATCCAGGCTGAGGATGGGTCCCATCAAAGAGAGAGTAGCCCCTCAACTCCAGAGGGCTTCTCCTCTCCACCCTCCATTGCCTGTTTGGCTAGCTGTTCTGTCTTGGGAGTGTATCAACACCATCGCTGCTCAAGTGGAGCACTGTGGGAAAGGGGCGGCCCCGATCAGTACACTCCTTCCTTTCCATGACATGCTAGTGCCAAGTTCTAGTGTAAAACCAGTCAAGGATTGGTAAAGGGTCAGTGATGCTGAGATTCCAACACTGGAGTTATCTCAAGCCCTGGTGTAGGTTTCAGCATGCTAGGTTATAGCAGTTTTGTAGGTGGAAGTCACAGGAGCCAGAGGTAGGTCCACCCAGGCTGGGATGTAAAGCACAAAACTCTGGTTGTCACCCACCTTGCTGCCTTCATGCTCAAAGAGTGGCTTTAGGAATCAGGGAGTTCAAAACTGACCTGTCAAGTTGGCCTAGACATATCCACTACCTTGTTTTAAAATGTAGAAGTGGGCCAGTGAGATGGCTCTGCAAGCCAAGCAATTTGAGTTCAATACCCACAACCCACAGGAGGAGAGAACTGACCGTACAAAGTTGTCCTCTGACCTTCACATGCACACCTTGGCACACATGCTAACCCCTACTTCATGAGCATACATACTAATAATAAATTTTTAAAATGTAGGCAATAGATGTCAATAGATGTAGTAGTGTGTGGTATATCCACCACATACATGGATCCCTGGCAGGTGATCCTAGCAGACAGATCTCTATCTGTGGACAGATCCCTGCCTATGGATAGATTTTTAACTATGGATGGATTCCTGCCTGTGGATGGATCCTTGTGGGCAGATCTCTGCTTGTGTACTGACCCTTGCCTGTGGACAAATCTCGGCAGATAGAAGGATCCCTGGGGGTGGATGGATCCCTGCAGGTAGACAGGTCCTTGTGGGTAGCTACATATAGTGCTCATTTTCCTAGCTCTGAACCAGGAGCATGGTGGGAGGGATCCCCACAAGAGAGATGTGGAAGTGTGCCCAGGCCAGGCTATCTGCACCATGTTCTTATAATGGGAGGCAGCTTAGTTTTAGGGGATGGCATCACTTGTTGTACTAAATTACTGCCATTGATGTGAGTTTTCCCGGTAGCTATGCTGGCAATGCTTGTAAGCATGCATCAATTTTACAGGGATGTAGATGCTTTAAGGACACAGCATTTAAAGTGCACTTTTAAGTTTTCACACATTTAGGCCACATTGTAATTGAGCTAAATGACAGTGTAGGGGAGGAAGAAAGAAGGGCTAAAGGTTTCTCCTTTCTTTCTTTTCTCTCCTCTCTCTCTCT
>LZPO01118999.1:0-11805 GCA_001675575.1 Neotoma lepida | reverse complement strand
CTATTTAGCTACTGTTTCAGACCAATAAAACAGAAAGATCTTAGAAAGTGCCTAGCATTGTTTCCCGACCAGACTAGGGACAGAAACAAACTCTAAGGGTGATTATGAGGACTTGCNTTGTGTGTGGGATGTCCTAGATTCCGTCCCCAGCACTGAAAAAAATAGTAAGAGGGAAAAAATTATTATTATCAGTATAGATATCCTTGTAAATTCAAAGAATGTTTTATATGCCTGAATATTTGAGTGTTATGTCTTCCCAAATATTAACAGCTGATTCTGGGAAATAAATTTTGAGAAACAATGGAGTTAAGTTAGTTAACAAATAAATTAATTTTCTATTTCTGACCAAATTTTATCACTAATCCGAAGTCCAAGGAAATCTTGTAACTAAAATTCAGCTGTCCCAACTTTCATATCAAAGCACCTTCAGTTTACATTCCAAATCTGTTTTGCAAAGGTCACACTTGAAACCAGGTCTGGTTTTGTTCGTTGGGCTCATTGGATCTAAAACATCACTTTAAGGATTAATCTGGAAATATAAGGTCAACTTTATCCTTTATGTATATGATACAGCAATGATAAAAGGAAGGTACCACAAGAAGATTCTAATACCTCCGTATGATACTCAGAGAGAATGCTTCTTTTCTCTCTTGGACAAAGGCCTTGCCTTNTAGCATATAGATGCCATGTGGAAAACAAGGTGTGTCTAACCACTAGAAACTTGCTTCCTTTGAAACCCTAGGGAATAACTTCTTTTCAATGGCAAATTATTCAAACTTCCTGTCCATTTCACCCTCTAGGAGAATATGTGGTTATGACTACTCATTTCCACTTGAAGAGGAAAATCGGCTACTTTGTTATCCAAACTTATCTGCCATGCATAATGACAGTTATTCTCTCCCAAGTCTCCTTCTGGCTCAATAGAGAGTCAGTACCAGCAAGAACTGTCTTTGGTAAGTGGCAATCAATGTATGTGTGTACGGGTCTAGAGGGCAGTTATTCTATGATTGTGACATTGCAAAGAAAATGAAAAAAAAATGTCACTCTATGTTCAAATCTGAACTTTGTATGATAAAATGTTTTGAAGAATTACCATTTATATTATAGTATGTTTCTATTATAGTATGATTTTTAAAATTAGTGTCTTTATATAGAAAACTGTTTTGTTAATACAAATAGAATGGCTTAATATAAATTTAATTTGGTGTTTTGGCATAGAAGACAGTGAAGCAAACTTCAAAATCACTTACTAGATTAAAAATATAATAACTTAAAATTTTAAATCTTATATAGCAGATGATTTTTGAGAATCTTAAAAAAATAGCAAGAATACTTTCTTATATTGTTGAAGCTAGAATTGCTTTAGGTAGGAAGAGGTCACTAACCTAGCAATAGATAGATACTTCCTTTTACCTCTCATGTGTACTCCTAAGAGTTAGAAATGGACTCTTTTCTATTAGAGTCTCTAAAATAACTTGAGCATTGCAAGTTAAGACAATGGAATAGAAAGTTATTTGAACAGTGAATACCCTTGTATAATGTGAAAACCGACCTATTGATACATTATTTTAGAGTTTACATTTCATAGACAGGAGTGTTTCCTGACTGAATCCTAGCCACATCATCTCAACTATCTTTTTCAGATTGATGAAAGCAATATTTATTACAGCAAACTTATCACTTCACTTAGTCACTGAGGTTTTTGAAGTGTACCAAGTTATGGCTCTGTTCTGGAAACAAAAATGATGTAGTAAACTACTTGCATACTATTGCCTTCATGAAATACATGCTTGAATTTGAAATTTTAATGATCATAAAATTATGAATAATTANGTGATTTTATACTAGTTGTTTTCAATGTGATTCACTATATTATATTATTTAAACCTAAAACACCTTAGACACTATTATAATGAACATTGCATTAACCTGAAACCAAATGAACACAAAGTTAAGTTATTCATCTCATGTTAGGAGCTACTAGGTGAGGTGCTGAGGAATAAAGATAAGGTATGAGCTCCAGATTTCTTGTATTTAATGGTGAGACAGAACCATCCCTTTTGTTTCATACTGCTACATTAAGCTGGCACATAATGAGTTCACTCTGGTCCGTGTCATTCATTTAGAAATAATAACCACATGCTCATTGGTGGAAGACACATTCACCCAGGTTTCTTCTATAAGCAACTACTATGTACCTGCTGTGTTGAAGGCCACATGTTACACACTGAAAACCCTTTAAACATTTGCAAATCAATTCATATGCAGAGATTCTGATGTCCCTAATAACCGTGGTGTTCAAGGGATAACATATCAGTTCTCTCAAAAAGAGATACAGACTCTGCCCCATCACATCAAGAATGTCTTGTCTTCTGAACCTAGCAAAGCTTGCAGGTTGAAAATGATCTAATCTGTTCTCTGGTTTTCTGACAACAGCTAAAGCACACCACTAAATTAACCTGCAAAATGATTTCCATCTGCAGAGTAAATGAGCAGTTCATTTCAAATTCATTTTTATTTGTACCCATTTGTCAATGTTAACAACCATTGAATACACTGAAGACTGACCTGTTGAGAGATTCTTAGCTCTGTATGGGCATCCCATCTGAGCCCTCATCACACCAGGAAATAAACATTGAATTAAACACATGATTTAGGTTTTGGGTTTTGTTTTATTTTATTTCAAAAGAATGAAACCTATATTGAAAAGNTTTTTTTTCCCTANCTGTTTTTCCTACCAAAAACTATCCTTTCTATTTGAAAATTCACCAAAGTATTTCAGTTTTTTATGAGTCCAAAACATTGCTTATAACATTTTCAATGATCTTATACCACAACGACTGATGACCTTTTGGTGAACATAAGTGTATAACAGTAAACTCAATGACAGCAAGTATTTCTGTGTGCAAAGTCATATATTTGTGGTGTTTAAGTTCAGTAGAAATGACAAATACATTTTTCCTAGCCCTTAGCCCTTTAACATTTATTCAGTACATGTTTCTATTCTTTTTAGCTGGAACTTACCACATTCCTCTGAGCTCTGTGGATGCCTAAGCACGTCCCTAGTATGTAAAGAAATATCAAAAGAGAAAAAATAATCTCACTAGAGTTATAACAGTTGGATACGAAGCAGTCCAAAATGAGGCCAAACTGGTCCACTTTATGACTTGAAAATATGATCTTTTTATCTTCCTTTGCTCTCTTATTTGTAGGCAATACCATGTAAATTTGCTGCTAAAAAGATCCAAGCTTTAGGTTTAATTTTATCCAGTAATAGCTATATAACATTGGCCTTTTTAAATTCTTTGTCTGAGCTCCTATTTCCAGTCAAGTGCAAGTACAAGGAAGGAAAAATAGTGTTTAAATAGATCTACAGGAAATGTAAAATATTGTCAGACTTAACCGTTGGAATTTAATAGCCATGCAACGAACTTGTTCCTTCCCATTTTTTATATGAGAGAAATTTCAAATCACACACACACACACACACACACACACACACACACACACACATGCACCTTAAACTATTCTGTACTATTATTAGTTTACAGGGTTTTGGGGGTAAGATAATTAATTTCCAGATTACTCTTGATATTTGCATATTAAACTGAACTTTAGAAAACTGGAGTTTATGGTAGTAATGGTATATGAAATAGAACACAGACATTTTCTTTCATAGTCATTAATATTTCCCTTAACCCTTTGGCTAAGAATTAAATATTTTATTATATTATCTTATTTAATACTCCCAATAATACTGTGAGTTAGAGTTAATAAAATCAATTAGCAAGGAAGAAATTAAAAGCAACAATCCAGAAGCCAGAGATTGTGGGGAAATTGTCCCAAGGTCATTCAGCAATTATAGAATTGGGATTTGGAATTGGGCTGCTCTGTTCCCCAATTACTGACTTTTAATTACCTTGCTATCTGCTCTAGTTAATATTGATATGTAAATCTGGGGGCAGTTTGCCAGCTGATATTCTTTGGGTTGATTATGTAATAAGGAACTTGCCCTAGAATTTTCTGAACCCTGTGCCATCCAAACTTAAAAGAAATATATTTCCTACAATCCTGACCATGTGTCAAGAATTCATTTAATAGATATTTACGGTATTTCTTCTTAATTATTTCATTTCCTAGTATGGTTAAAAGACTATCTACCTTGATATTCCTGGAAACCTAAGAACACTTGTTGGTTTAAAAACAATTACAGGAGGGAGGAGAGGGGGATCTGAGGTTGGTATGTAAAAGGAGTGGAAGATCTTTTTAATGTTAAAATAAATAAATTAATTAATTAAAAAAATAAAAATAAAAAAATAAAAAAAAAACAATTACAAACATTTTCTATCAGCTATGTAACCCAGCTCATTTTCTAAAGCTATCAACAGGAGGAGTTAATCCCAGATTCAGAACCATAGATTGACAGCTCCTTCCTCAGCAATGCATTAGTTATCATCTTCAAGTTATTAAATGTAATCCTCACAATAATGTGAGTGACTGTGCAAAGATGGTCCTTTCTGAGAATATCAGTGATGGCATGGACAGTAGAGAGATTGAAGATGGAATTAGCCATTTTGCAGGTGTAGTGGCTAAGGTCTATGAATTCATTTACCAGGGTGCTAAAGTCTGGACCAGTCCCTGCTCAAGGCTGTCTGGTGGTCATCTATGACCCTTTCTGGCAGGATTGCTTTGAACTATTTTTAAACATTTGTAAATTTTTCTAAAGGCTTCTCAGAGCATTGAACTCAGTATATGGTACCAATATAGTGTGTTTCATATGTTAGTCATTACCCACACTCTGTCTCATTGAAATAGCTAAATAAATTAGAAAGAACCAACTTAACAAACTGTTTTGACTTTGAATATAGATCACTTAAATCCTTAGGGATTACAGAGTACAGAAGATGAGGTAACATTAGAAAAAAAGAAAGACTGTGGATATTTGAATCAGGCTTGTGTTTAAAGATCAGTTTTGCTACCACTTAGTCACTTACTTTTAAGCAAGCTGTATAAAATCTATAAGCAAGTAAGTATACACAGTATTTTGCCCATAGTAACTCTAATGTAACTTGCTACACATTTATGCATACATATGTTACTTCTAGGAAATGAATAGTAGCTCTCTTGAATGAGAAGTGATATAGGAGAAAAGTTATAAATGTGGCAAATCAACATTCCCCAAATTGTTACTTATCTTTCCTCTATCAAGGGCTAATGAGTTTCAAGTTTCTACATTTGGGACAAAGACTATTAAACAATATTATATATATTCCTAGAATATCACAGGCAGTAGTTATCTAAGATTTTTACATCAAGAATTGGGTGCACTGAATGATATTACCTCCTATCTTACTCAGGATACGCATACAAGATGACTATTTAAAGAAGTTCACTGTTTTAGGAGCAGATTCTCAATTAGCAGAGTAGTTTATCTCTTCCTAATGACACTTAGTATTGCTGTGCTATTGACCTCAAACTATATTGAGGCTACATCATGACTCCTCCACTNCAAATCAAAATAGGTGAGTTNGAATCTGAATATGATGCTGTTGGTACCCTTCGATCAAGAGAACAAGGTTAGGCCCGCTGTTATGAAATTTTCTACAGTGAACCAGTATATTTACTTACTTTCTCTCATTACAGGAGTGACAACTGTTCTGACCATGACAACCTTGAGTATAAGTGCCAGGAACTCCCTTCCGAAGGTGGCTTATGCAACAGCTATGGACTGGTTTATTGCAGTGTGCTATGCGTTTGTTTTCTCAGCTCTGATTGAGTTTGCCACAGTCAACTATTTTACCAAGAGAGGGTATGCGTGGGATGGCAAAAGCGTGGTTCCAGAAAAGGTAAATGCCACAGTGTCTCTTTGGTATATCAGGACTTTGAGACCTTAAGCCTTGTAAATGGAATATGTTGATTTGTGGAATGAGATGCAAGAGGGGAATGATGAGATGATGAGGACTCCTTTCTTGTTCCTTTCTTGTTCCTTTCNGTAAATAACAAAGTGCAGTGGATTAATTATTCTGTTATTGGACATTTGAATCAGGCTTGTGTTTAAAGATCAGTTTTGCTGCCACTTAGCCACTACTTTTAAGCAAGCTATATAAAATCTATAAGCAAGTATGTGTACATAGTATTTTGCCCATAGTAACTTTTATGTAACCTGCTACACATTTATGCATACATATGTTACTTCTAGGAGATGAGTGGCTCTTTAGAATGAGAAGTGGTATAGGAGAAAGGTTACATATGTGGTAAATCAACATTCCCCAAATCGTTACTTATGTTTCCTCCTAGCAGAGGTTGTTTGGTTGAATGGATGTGCAGGCAAGAGAATAGGAGAAAGAAAAAGAGACACTCAAAAATGAAAATCTCTATTAAAATGTGCCTTCCATGGTTTTAGAAACTTATTTTTTAACAAAACAAAACAAAAATGTGATATCAAATGCAAAAACAAATCCATTATTTTCCTAGTCTTGTATATTTTCATAATTAGAAAAAATACCCCTTTGGCTGTTTTCTAAGCTTAATTATTTCCATGTTTTAGTTGGGTTAATTTGAAAAATTAACCACCTTCAGCTTTCAGTAAAGTCAAGAGTAAGCATACCTTCCCTATCCTCACACAGAGATTTCCTTGATTTAATGTGCACAAAACAATGGGAAGCCCTCTCCTAGAGCTGCTGCCTTATGAAAATGTTATNATGCACAAATGTGAACTACACAGGGCACTGAACAATTTCTAGTAGCCTTATTTTAAATGTATAAATAGNCAGGCACGTTGGCACACATACCTTTCATTCCAGCACTTGAGAGGCAAAAGCAGGTGATCTCTATGAGATCCAGGCTAACTAAAGCTATATAGTGATACCCTATCTCATAAAAGTAATATAACAATAATAATACATGAACAAAGTATAAATAAACATTAATAATGATGATGAATATACTTCTTTCCAATATATACAATACAGAAAACATACTGGCTTTAAAGTTGCAACCCATCAAGGATGTGCACTATATTATATTTTTATTTATACCAATCATCAAAATCCCACAAATATTTTTGCTTAAGTCATCTCAAGTCAGTCTAGATATATTTCAAGTGCTCAATATCTACACACGGCTAATGGCAACTAGGTGAGATTACATAACNCTGAAAAAGGCAACTGTTNAGGATAATNTACTGATGGAAGGCCTATGAGCTAACTTGAAACAGCAGCCAGTTACTTGCTGGTAATTCTGAATTTGTGGCTTGGAACAGCCTGGAGTGTTCCTTTCATGTAATCTGGGCTCATTCACACTGGGTTACATCAAAGTTTGGAAACACTTGGCCTCCTCACATACCGGAGACCTCAACTGGCTGTCAGGGGGTCTAGCACTCTACCCGTTCTCAGGGTCTATCCTGGGCTTCTTTTCTTGTCCAGGAANCATCTAGAAGGGGAAGGCTGAGGCTGAAAAGTCTGAGTCCAGTATCCTAAGCTTTCATAACATCCCTTCTATAATACCAAGTCTGTTTTGCATTCAACCCGTGAAGAAACAGATTCCACCTCTTGATCTAAAAGGTTACAAGCATCATCTGGCTTTTCAAATGATGACAGTACGTTAGTCATAAATAGCAGATTTTTANATCAAGCAAAGATTTGAGTTTTGCAGCAAGTCCTTTTTTGCTCAGAAACTTATCATTTTGTTCCTCACTGTTTGCTAAAAATATTGCCTTTTCTTCNCCAGCCAAAGAAAGTGAAAGATCCTCTCATTAAGAAAAACAACACATATGCTCCGACAGCCACCAGCTACACCCCTAACTTGGCCAGGGGTGATCCTGGCTTGGCAACTATTGCTAAAAGTGCGACCATAGAGCCAAAAGAAGTCAAGCCTGAGACAAAACCACCAGAACCCAAGAAAACTTTTAACAGCGTCAGCAAAATCGACCGTCTGTCAAGAATAGCCTTCCCGCTGCTATTTGGAATCTTCAACTTAGTCTATTGGGCCACGTATTTAAACAGAGAGCCTCAGCTAAAAGCTCCCACACCGCATCAATAGATTGTTTTAGTCGCTTTCTGTTGTTGAGTCCTCTGCACCGAGAATCGCTTTCTGTTCTCAACGCAGTGATTCCTATCTGCTTTACTGCCTCTGTCTTAAAGAATCTGAAGGTTTCCTCATTTCCGTATTTTATATAAGAACAAGAGACCCCTGTCTGACAGTCCAGAGCAGACAGAGTATTCAGCTTCGAGACAGGATTCTGAGAGGAAGCCAGGGAGCAAAATCATGTCAGAAGGTGACAGACATGAGAGGAAGGGGAAGGGAAAGAAGGTCCAAAGATAGGACGAAAAGTAGAAGAAAAACAGAGCTTAACTANAACCACAGAGTCATTTGTAGATATATATTTCCAAATATTCTCAAAAAATATATATGTCAAAAATATTTTTGTGTGAAGGTGTTTAAAAACGATAAATGACAAATGTTTCACGAACTTTAAATTTATGTCGTTTTTGCACAAATGATGGTGTGCTTATGTTTTTATTTGTTTCATGGTTTAAACTGATATATAGATTTAATGTTTTGTTTGTCAAATTGAAAATTCCCTAGGCTTTCTCTTTTTAGATCTCACTATGTAATATTTTGTTGTTCAATGCTCTTTTAGAATTTATGGAAGTCTGACAGGGTAAGATGTGGCTGTCAAAGTAGCACTCTGAATCCAACTGAAAGAAACCCTTTCAACCGGCTACATTGTTGTCATCTGAGCTTTTATCCAGTAGACTATGGAGATCAGCCAGCCTAACATAGATGTTTACTTGGTAGAAGAGGAAATAAATAAATTAATTGAATAACTTAGAAAACTATCCTCCCTTTCACTTTTATTCCCAGATAGCCCATTCATCCAAGAATCACTCTATTCTTATGATGAAGATTTTTTTCAGAAGGGCAAAACTATTTTGCAAGCTCTAGAATTGTTGAATGTATTCTTTTATATAACTACATCAAAAGCTTTAGATTGAAATTTATGACTAGCAAACAAAAAATAGAATATATAAATTATATATGTAAATATTCAGCATGAGATTGTACATTTAAACATTTTTTAAAAGTTATGTTCTTAAAATATCATTGAGGAATCTCCACTTTTAGCTGTTAGAATGTTGTTAAATGCTATGGAAATACATTTAGAGCCTGCATTTAAGAACAGAACAGCCTGTAGGAGACAGATGCCACTTAAAACATATTGAGTATGAAATCCAATTATATAGAGAACGCTCATAACTTCACTGTTGCCCGGTGTTCAATAGAAGATCAGTTGCTATCTGCTCGATTTCTGTCATATCATATTTTCCCTACTTTANGCTATTGTGATAAAGAGAAAAAAATAGGGAACAGTAGTTGGAGCTAGAAAACCAACTGTATATTATTTCTCTATTTGCTGATACCAACTATTTCAATAAGTGCTCTACCATATGTAGCATCCAATATACAATACATGAAAGAATGTACAGGAACTAGCTTTTATTGAGTAATATTATTACATTTCATTTATACTGCAGCAATATATTTGTAGGTATACTATGTAAGGGCTTTAAATAAAAGAGGTCCATTAATATTCCTTATAAAAAATTCTAGCCTTTCATTACTGCCCAGATGTTTTAGAAGTAACTATTTATGGAGAAGGTATTTTTGAAGTCTCCTTTTGTCTGATAGATTTTCACAGATATTTAACTTCAGTGTTCAGAATCCACAGATCATGGTCTAATCACATTTATATGACCATGGCATAAAACTTTTAGCATAATTGCCAAATAAGACAATTAGAATCCATATCTGAGTTTTGAGTGATGTTTTTCTCNAAAAGCTGCTATCCAATGATTTTGGAAAACACACTGCTTGTGTTTCCCTAAAGATGACAAATCTCTGGTTTCATTTTAAATGTGCTTCATTGTTTGATTTGGTCCTGCCTAAATTTCATGAGCTATGCCAAAAATGGCTGAACCAAGGACATTTCGTGTATAGATATGTATAGAAAATAAAATAAATTATGGCTCTAACATCTGTGTTGCCGTTTATCTTGTTATTTTCCGACGTTAACCTAATATGTTTAGTGAGAGCATTTTCTCTTCCAGACTCCTCATGCCTAGTTTTGGGTCTGTATTTTGCCCATTNGATGTGAATATCTCTTATTAGTCTGCTTAATGCTTTGCAATGATTGCATTGCCATCATTTCTTAGTTTGTTAGTACATGTGAGTAATATTCTATTGTGTAAATTGATTGCAAACTCATCAAAAAGAAATTATTCTATGTAGCTTTACAAGAGTGCTTTGCTAAACCATGTAATACTAGTTAAGTCTTCCTTGAAAAATAAAGATACACTCTTATAGAGGGCAGTTCCTGTTGACTCCCAGGAATATTTTAAAAAGATGACACTGAATGTTTATGCACCTTAGTGCAGTGAAGTCGCAATAAAATCCCAATCTGAGTCAAGATTGCTCATGGCAGCTGCATGTCTCGCTTTACAGCGTTTAGCAAAAGCTTTTAATCTCATGTCTCTGTATTCTATTATAATAATAAAGCTTACATTATTCAATAATAAACTGGAATACTTGATTCTGTTTACACAACATGCAAAGGTCTGNTCATTGCCCTGTTTAATACATTTCTGGGCTAGAAACACCTGCAAGTACCAAGCAGCAACAGCAACCTGGCCACTCAGAAGAATTTTTGAAGATGTGCCAATAGTTGGATCTTTAATTATTAAAGGATTGCTTAAGAAANAGAATTTACCAAATAATTGGTGTTTGATATTGCTAGTAACACTTGAGCATTTGTGAAACAGAAGGAACAGAACAAAATGCAACGTAGAGATAAAATTATGTTTAGTTATGATAAATGAGATAATGTGAGGTAATCTGTCCTTTGATGACAGGACCAAAATAATGGAGGTTCAATTACAACAAATGCAGCAGCCTCTTCAAACTTAAAAGAAACCAGAAATATTAACCATGTTATATAATAATAATATGCATTACTTTATCCAGTAACACCTGCACATGTAAACTGTGTAATTCTCCAGGTTCATTAATTTCTGAGCATATCTAGGAAGGAACACAGGGAATGATCGTTATTTGGCTATGTAACTGAGTCTATGTTAAGGTTCCTCATAAGCATCAAGGGAATAAAAGAGGCTTAGAACATCACTGCCAATAATCTGTTCATTGGAGTGCTTAGTCAGAGCTCTTTAAATTTATATACCATTTTTAGCAAACCAAAACGAATATCTGACTTCATTCTATTGCAACATGATTTAGCCAAAACAATTACCTTCCACTGTTGATTTAGTTCATTGTAAGACATGCACTAACATTTTCCAAGGCTTTTTGCTGTGTTCATTCCTTCTATTACACTAGAGAGGGAGATTCCATGTTCTTTTCTTCTTTTAGCTGACAATTTACTCTTGGTAATAACATAAAGTAAAAGTGAACATGAAGTTATTATACTTCCTAAAATAATTATAATTATTGTANAGATACAAAGAATTCATATTTTGAGAAGGATATGAAAACATTTTTTTAAATGAACCTAGATTAGATGTTACCTGGATTGGATTTTGAAAGATAAATGGACAACTATCACTCACTAAGAGGAGTAGTGAAGGCTCTTAAAAGAAATACATTTTTCATTTAAAAATATCCCATTGATGAATTAACATCATGGTGGAATACTATTCAGTCTACAAAAAGGTAACTTCTGTCACTTGTGACAGCTTGTGAGATACTAGAAGACATTATATTAAGTGAAAAATCAGGACAGAAAGGCATAAG
>LZPO01118996.1:0-11840 GCA_001675575.1 Neotoma lepida | reverse complement strand
AAAGGTTCTCCAGTCCTGTCCATTATCCCGTCCATTATAAATAGCAGTTCCTCCTAGCCATATAAAGCTGTCAACAATTTTATCTTTTTTTTTTTTTTTTTTGTATGAGTGCTCTGTCTGCATGGATGCCTGCATTTCATAAGAGGGCATCAGATCACACTATAGATGGTTGTGAGCCACCACATGGGTGTTGGGAATTGAACTCAGGATCTCTGGAAAAGCAGCCAGTGCTCTTAACTGCTGAGCCATCTCTCCAGCCCCTGAGGATGACTTTTAAATCTATAAAACAATAGTATCAGTTGGATGATTTGAGGATTCCCACACAGCCCTTGGTGTCTGGTGTGAGCTCAGTGCAGGACTTTGCAGCTGACTCTGTTCTCCCTACCCTCCACGTGGCACCACTGTACACTCAAAAAAAGAGTCCTGTTTTCTTGTTGTTGACATCAAGAGGAACATTAGGATTTGTATATGATCTGTCCCCAGTGGGGAGCCAAGCCCAAGCTTGTCACAGGGAAGGTGTGAGAGCACTAGGATGATCTAAGAAGTGGCAGCAGAGGGACAGCGCATGCTTGGGAGCTCAGAGGCCATTGGGTTCCTGTGATGGAAGAGCACTGAAGAAAGGTGTGTAGAGACATGGGGAGTTGGGGGCATGACACTACCTCAAGCTAGTGTCAGGGAGCAGGCCAGAGGAGGCCACCCTCCCTCTGCCTGTTTCTCTTCGTTAGTAATGCCAGTATTTGTCTCCTGGGACAGGAACCTGTGCTACCTCAATCTAGGTCATGTGGTTTCCAATCTCAGTTCTGTTACTGTCTGCCTACGTGACCTCAGCTTCCTAAGATGAGCCTGCTTTCTGAGCCCTGGCTTTCATGGTCTCTCATTGTCTTGAGGTTTGTAGGAGATACTGCCAGGCCTCAGCCTCACACTGATTCATGGCACACAGTCAGGTAACAGTGACTGCCCTTGTCGGTTCTCTGTAACTACCCTGGCCACCATGGTAGGTGAAGAGCCATCACCCTGTTACTTCCAGAAGACCAGAGCTATAGTCTCTGCTCTCATCCGTTCTCCTCTCTTCTTTCCTTTAACCTCTCTAATAAAGCTAGGCCTCTTTATTTAGAGCAGAATTGAAATCTATAAGCCAAGTTGTATTTCTACTTTTGTTTCTTTGAAAACAAGAAAGAAAGGGAAAGCTTGAGTGAGTGAGGCCTCTTTCAGGTCTTTTCTTGCCTTTTAAAAATAGCAAACTGAGTGCAGCAGAGGCTCCCTTTACCTGAGAAGAGCATTGGGTATGAAGGGGGAGGACCTCTGAGAGCAAAGGTGGGTGTGTCACATGAAGAAGATGAGGCTGACTGAGTGGTTTATGGGGGTTGGAGGGGAACACTGTGGGCTTCCCAAATCCCTGGGTTGTCCCAGGCTATATTCCTTCCTGATGTCTAGGCAGATGTGCTCACCTGGGTGGGCTTTCCTCCCCAGCTACCCCTCCCCCATTGTCTGGGGAGCTGTGTGTTATGTGTTTGAGCAGCCAGTGTTCCTTTATTTCACCTGCCTCTTTTCCAATTAGTAGCAGCTCACCTCAGGGGAACATAATTAAGAGGGCTCTGGTTATCTGAGGGAAAGGAATTAAACAAATTGTGAAAGTGCAGTAATAATGAATGGGATAGCAGGACCGTTAATAAGTCTGCAGTCTGTGTGCATGCCTGTTCTGAGAGGAAGGATGTGCCTAGATGAACTGTGCTGTCTGTCCCAGGCTGGAGTCCATACCAGGGCAGTTGGAGAGCCTCTTGGGTACTCACAACTTCCCTTTGGCCTCAGTATGGAGAAGGCCTCAGCATGACACCACGAGCACATCCTGGTTTCAGCTTCCCAGGTGTGTGACCTTGGCAAGTTGCTCCACCTTTCAGAGTGTTTCCTCACCAAGAATGAGGATGATAGCACTGTCTTGCAGAATTGCCTTGAAAATTGTGTATGCAGTGCATAAAAGTGGCTGGGTTATAGTCACTTAATAATATCAGTTCTTTTCCCCCTTAGGATTCAAAATAAAGATACCTGTCAGGTAAAGGTCATTATATTGTCATTGCTTTGACACCAGCAACGAAGGAAAGAAAGAAGAAAGAGTAGAGTAGGCTGTGCTCTCCCAGAATATAACTGAGAAAGTCAGGTAGTGCAGTAATTCCCAGAGAACAAAGGGCCAGTGTAGATGTACCCTGTTCTGCTATTCAGAAATGAACAATGGCATTCCACAATCCACTATCAGCCACACAGCAGTTGTGACACAGTTGTCATGCCCACCTATGCACGAACTTGGTCATAATTGGTAATATTATGATTGCTTTAATTTAATTATGGGTGTTATTGGTCTTGAGTGTGCTGTGTTAATTGCCATTTAAACCATCTTCAAAATGGCACTGAGATCTGCCTTGGAATCGAAAGACCTGTGAATGTTGCATAGAAGCTGGGTGCAGTTGCTGTTAGTGAGGCAAGAGCATTTGTATCCATGTGTTCTAAAAGGGCAGCAAACAAGCCAGGAGGATGCCCCTAGTGGTGGACTCATGGACACTGATGACCTGGATAAAGAAAATTATTCATTCAGATAAGTAGGCCTCCCAATGTGACATTTCTAGGAATAGGTCACCAAATTTATTTTGCCATACTTTTCCTTTTAATGTATGCCTAGGAGTGAGAAAGGAGCATTTAAATGTGCCATTCTGAGTGGTCAGAAAGCAACAAATCACCCATTCCTCCATTATATTAAAAAGGAAAAAAAGAAAAAGGAAGGGCCTCCGGAAGAAAGTGACATGAAATCCTGCTGAACAGTGGAGCACACAGGTGCCAAGACTGTGTGTGCCTACAGTACAGCTGCGTAGAGGAGGCAGGAGGTAGGTCTCCTGATGCTCATAGAATATCCACTCACTGGTGGCCTGCCAGTTGCCCGTCAGGACTTAGGATGAACAAGAAAACATTGTCTGAGCTGGGCATAACAGCCTATATACAGCTGTGATCCCAGTACTCAGGAGGCTGAGACAGAAGGATTCCCATGAGTTTGTGGCCAGCCTGAGCTATACAGTGCGGCTATCACAAACAACAGAAGGAAGGGAGGGAGAANGGGAAGGAAGAAGGATAGAAGGAAGGAAGAAAAAATGTGAAACCATTGTCTGAGAGAGAGGAAAGGCAGTGCAGGGGTGCCAGCCATCATGGGTCTGGAGGGAACCCCTTTGGACTTCACAGTCACTTACTGAGTGTCCACCAGTGCTGCTCCATGCTGGACACCTTATGGAATGTCTCCAGTGCTTACAGTAATCCTGAAAGAGCTCCATGATACGGTGACTGCCCTTTTGGAAACACCTGGCTAAGATATAGCAAAAGGTAAATGAAAATCAGTCCAGCCCTTTGATTAGTAATCTCTGTCTGGAAATTCAAGTACTACATATGAAGTTGGTTGTTTGTTTTCATTACAGTGTTTCTTATATTAATGAAAAATTAGAAGCAACTTATTGTCTAATTCCAGGAATTGGATTCAATAAATTATTGTCCACCCTGCTAAGTGGAATATTATGCAGCTTTTAAAATAATATCACAACAGTTATAGAGCAATATGGAAAATGTTAGTGTGAATAATGAGAAAACAATAAAATACATAAAATTAATTTTAAAGATGTGAAACCATTGGTTTAGGTTAATATTAGAAAGGATGAGCCAAAAATGAGAATAGTTGTGTTAGATGGTCTAACCATGGGTAGGTGGTTCCCTCCTAGTTACCTCTTATAGTAAAAAGGCAAAGAAAAAGGTCTCCAAGAAAATGTATAAGTAGCTGCAATGACTGAATTACATAGAGAATAGAAATTACATTCAGAACATACCTAGAATTACCCACTTATGTACTTGCCACTTTGAGATGTTAAGGAGGCGGCTTCCTTTTTCTTTCTTCCCCTACCCCCACTTAGAATTTGTAATTACATATTTGCAGAGCAAAAAAAAATATATAGATTCTGGGAAGCATTTGAGGTGTTGGAAGCAAATGATAACAATAGACAAAAAATAGATGAAGCTATTTGTCCAGATTCGCTTTCCTGCAAAGCACAGAGCTGCACAGATTCAGAATGCGTGTGCTTTAAATGTTGTCTAAATACAGACTGTGCAGGCCTAACAGTGCTTGGCTACAAAGCTGCTTTTCTAGACTACACCATAATTACTCAAAGCCTACCTAGCCGTGTCAAAGAGTGAGACCTACTCTGTCCCTTCTAGCATCTCTAAGTCACTTTCATAAGGCTTCCCCCATCTGTGTCAGGCTCTCATGTACACTAACGTAGCATGGCATTAAAACCTACACATTTCAGTTTCTAGAGAATGTCTCCTCTTTAGAGAACAGTCTTTGGTTAAATTATACCAAGGGCTTTGGTTCTTGGGATTATTTTCACCTTTTTCTCACAGTTGCTTGACTCTCTTTCTGTTTGCTAAATCACTCGTTGGGATTTTGGTTCTGAAATTCTATTTGAAACACATAGTCACTGGTCAGTTGTGTGCTTAAATGTAAGACCTGGGAAGTCAATAAGATTTAGTTAAATATTGTAGGCTTATGCTTCTCTCCTTGTGTCAGGCCATGCTCTACACACATTAATGAGTGGCCATTTTTTTTTTCTTTCTGGAATTTTGCACTCTTCCTGCTTCCTTTCATTACATTAGGCAAGACTCCACCAGATGAGACATTTGCAGTCTTAAGACTTCCTGCCGAGGTTCAGACTTTGTATTTTTGACATTGAAGCTGTCGTGTTTCTGAAGCTACTTAATTAGAAACACATTCATTTTGGTGTACACTNGAGAAAGCTCAGGCAGCAAAACCAGGCACACTGGGAAGCTGGAGCATCTGTTGGGACTAGCAGCTAATGGCTTACAGTTTCGGGGCAAAAATATCGAAGGGCATGTTTTTGCCTCTCAAAGCAAAGAGAAGATGCATGTGCCCTGCAGGTACCTTGAAGGGGGGAAAAAGACAGAAGAAGATGCTAGAAGAAAAGACAACCCTGTTTCTCTACACTGTAGTTGGTTTGTACAGTTCTTTCTTTGGCTATTATCAAATACAAAGTCTTCTAGAAGAATAGTTCTCAGACTGTGCATCTAATATTCAAGTCTGTCTTCCAGGCTCCTGAGATATGTGACTGCTGAGATCTGTAGTAAGGAGGACGTTTTGTATTCCAGAGGATGGTTTTTGCTTGAAGAATTTTATTCGTTGAATTGTAATGAGAGAATTGCAGTCTTGCTTATTTTTGAATGTTTGAACGGTTTTTAAGCTTGCATCTAATATCTAAGAACCTTAGTTGCCTCCCCACCTATTTCCACTCCAGTTTTGTAGTCACCCCTGACTCATTGTTTCCCCATTGTTAGACCCACTGTGTAGATCCTTGTCCTTCCACTGTGGTTCCCACAGCTGTCCCTGAGGGAAAGTACCTGGACAGCCCAGTCCAAGCCAAGCNTCTTGCCTCTAATTTCATTGAAAACTAGCCCCTGATGGTGTTGTAGGATGTATGACATACATGGAAAGATAGCCAGGAAAGTTACCAATCATTTCTGTCCCCCCTACTTCCTGCCCTTCCTCTTCTACTCCCAAGGAAGACAAGGTGTGTTCAGCAACCTGGGACCAAGTCACAGTCAGCCTGGGCTTACTGCTTTCCTTGGCTGTGTGGCATTAGATAAGTGGTTTTGCCTCTTTTGGTCAGTTTTCTCCTTTGTAGAATGGGGGTTATTATGTGGATTGGAAAGGTGGCTTCATATAACCACTATCACATTTATCACCAGAGGGAAACATCATTAATGAGTAGATGTACACACACACATACACACACACACACACACACACACACACACACACACACACACACACACACACTCCTAAAATGAAGGAAGGACCAGCTAGTACAGAATGCCCAGATTTTAGAACTTCTGAACTTACTTGTTTCTGCTCTGCAAAGGAAGCAGATAGTGGAAGCCTCTGTTATCCGTCTGTGTGTGTGCTATGGCATGCAGAAGCTTGCTGAACACTCCAAACATCAGGCCGTATGTCTTCATTGTGGAACATAGCCAGTAAGGGGTGATTCTTTGAAAGCTATTGTGCTCTCTATGCAACCTTCACTTTTTTTCCATTATGATTGTTGANTTCAGTTAGTATCAGGACTTCTGTACTATGTGTGTTTATCTCTGTCTAGTAACAGTAGTTAGAATTGAGCCAAGAATCCCATTTTAAAGATAAGGTGACTGAGGCCAGGAAGCTGCCTAGCTACTGTTTGGGGTTGGTAGCTGACACCAAGGTTGATGCTCTTCCTGCTAGCCATGCCGTTCCCAGTGCTGCCTGCATTTTTAAATTCTTTGACGTTTCTAGGCTTGGAAACAAAATGTCACATTAAGATTTTTGTTGTGAAAGGAAATGTAACTGTGCATACGTTTATTAAAACAGCTTTTCTTAAATAGTGAGCCATCTGTAATTTTCTGTCGGAAGCAACAGACATTAAAGCAGCTGTGTGTCTGTTTCTCTTTACAGTGCTCCCATGCCCTACCTCATAGGAGTCCATTTCAGTCTAATGGAGGTAAGTGGGCTCTGTCCTCCCCAGTCCCTGATATGGGCTTCGGTTTCGCTTTGTGTAACAGAAAAATGGGATCTCAGGATGTGCAGCTCTGCACACAGGAGCAGCTGATGCAAATGTTCATGCGCATCCCCCTGTCCTTCCCGATGCACAGACTCCATCCATCAACCTAGACCCTTCCAACTGACTCCTGCATTCTGGGCTCTTCTGCTGTGATTGGAAATGGTGGGGTTTTCCTGGTTGAATGAGGGAGGGTAGGAAAGTAGGAGGAAAGGTCTCATTTGGGTTTGGATAAGGGAAGGGAAAGGCTTTGTCTTTCATAATGACATTTATTCTGAATCACTGCAACAGTGTTACATTTTCGTGGTAGGAAATGTGATACAAATGGTCTATAGAAGTTATAAAGAAGAAAATTAAAATTACCCATATTGCCATTATTCCAGAATGAACTACTGTTAATATTTTACTATTCTTCCATTTAGTCTTTGTCCTGTAGATATGTATTTCATATAATGTTATGTCTTTACCTATTAGAGTTATGGTATGAGAATTCCTGCCTTTTTATCTACCCTCAGTAATAGCAGTTTTCCATTTCTTCCGTCATTCCTATAACTTAATCACTTTCCTGCCATTGAGCACTTAGGTTGCTGGATGATTTTTATTTCACTATTATAAATAACACTTTGCAAACATCTTTATGCATAAAGCTTTATCTGCATTTTTTAATCTGTATTATTTCCTTAGTACAGAATCCCTAAAGCAGAAATGCGTGGTCAAAGCTATGAGTCTGCTGTCAGGTTGCTTTCAGTGTAGCTGTCCGAATCAGACAGCAGTGCTTTCAATGGACTTTCTATGCTTTTGTGCATGCCCTTGGTTTGTAGACTTGACCTCCAGGCTTTTCTTCCTCTGCAAAGGACAGACACTTGCACTACCCAGAGCAGGGTAGGGCTGGTCAGCTTGCCCGTGTGACACAATATGGGCTCTGAGAGGTAGTCTCCAGCCACGCTTGCCATGGTGCTTAGTATGTCTTAAAGGAAGTGCTACTTCTCTTCTGCTCCTTTCATTTCACATCAACGAGGACCACCTGCTTCGCCACTAACTGTTGCACGCTCTGCTATTGTGCTTACGAAAATGAAATGAGTTGGTTATCGAAAAACCTGTTTGTTTGACATTGAGAATCTTGATCAAAATAGACCACAGAAATCTGCTCAAATTTCTAATTTGACAGGACGGCCATGTGGTTCCTACATTCTGTTAACAGTCCCTCCCTGTCATCACCCAGCCCTAAAGCACATACAGTACACAGTTTACGGACTATCTTGGATGATGTATTTAGATCAGACTGAAGAAATTGCTTGAGTGTTTTACCTTTGTTAAGTATGGGGATCTATTCAAAGCTCTCATACAAAAAATTAAAAGTAAATCCTTTCTAATGGACCTTGCATGCCAGCTGCTTTAGAGTTTAAAGCACTAAAGACTATTGGTTCTATCAGCATCCTCAGTTCCCTCCTGCCTTCCAGTGTGCTCTATCCCAGGCTTTTCCAGCCCTTCTTGTGTCCTAGTACCTTCAACATTCTCCACAGTATCTGGCCTTGGCTTCCTTTCCTTCTTCACATGCCCTCCAGCCAACTTGCTTGAGGCTCTTTCTTCAGTACTGAGTCAAAGTCAGTGTTGCTGCTCTGTGGTTATAACCACAGCTCTGCTGTGCCTCTCTCTCTGGATTTCAGGTCCAAATTCAAGTACTCACTGAATTTCTTTCCCCAACAGTTTATTATTTGCATGCCAGTGTGAGCATGCACATGCAGATACACATTCTGAGCACCCAATCCTTTCTGATGTTCCCAGTCCCTTGAAAGGTACTGCCNGCAGATGCCCCAAAGTTGGGGCACACCAAGCATTCTCGATAAATACTCATAAGTCTCTATATAAAGCATCTCTAATCTCGTTCCCTTCCCACTGCCTTCCTTGGCTCTTTTCCTAGGCTTTCTTGGATTCTTACAAAGCCCAATTCACTAATTTGATAGCAAAATGAGGGCCTTGTGTATTCCAAGCATTGTGCTCAGTCTTGTAGATACAAAAATGAGAATAGGGGCCAGTCATTAGTCCCCTCATAGTGTGGGTTGCCAGGTATGATCACTACAGAACACCTTCCATTCTCATTCTGCATTGCCCCCAATCTCCCCATGGCTTCTCCACTGCTGCCAAGCCTTCTGCCCCATCACTGTAAGAACACATATGAGCCAGTGCTTGAACTTAATAGATCCTGTACATCTTCATAGGTAGCCCTGCCCTTCTCTGACTCTTCCAGAAAGTGTTATCTTGTTCATCTTTCATTTGTGGAATGTCTCGCTCTACACAATAGCTGTTTGTTTGCATGTTCCAGTGTGTCCTCTGAGCATGAATCCCATGGAAGCAAAGCCAGCATCATCTTCTTTGGTGTCCATAGCTTTAGCAGGGTGCCAAGCGGATGATATTGTCTGAGCCACAGCTTTCGGAGAATGGCAAAGTTAGTGCTTGAGGAACTGTAACTGGGCACATTTTAAAGCCCTCAAACAGGCATCACTGTTTGCAAGTCACTCAGTCATTGCTCAAAAATAGCTGTCTGTCCAGCCTTTCAAGGGCTCTGGGCAGGCCACTACTACCTATATATAAGCCCAGGACTATTGGATGCAGAGACCTGAAGGTTATGGGGGCTTGCTGGTCTCCAGCCTATCTTTATGCTATGTTAGAGACCCTATCTCAGAAGAATAAGGTGGAAAATGATAGAGCACATACATACGCACACTCAAAAGAGAGGTTTAAAAAACATTTTTTTTACCTTATTTGACTTTAAGTAANACAGAACAAGCCCTTTTCTCTCGTAAACATGCATTGCAGCATATGCTGAAATTTGAAGCACTTCGGTGAACAGGTGCAAGTCTGTCTGTCCAGCCTTTCAAGGGTTTTGGGTGAGAAGGTTCAGAAGCAGTGGCCCTGCTGTGCTGAACTCTTGGTGTGGTCAGTACTGAAAGAAAAACAAAAATGTAAGCTGTTTCAGCCTGGGTAGTTTTCTGAACAACAACAACAAAAAAAATGCTTCCTGTGAGAGTTGTCCCCTACCCCTACCACCAAATGTTGAAATTCTTTCTCTGGGTCTTTTGAACTTCAATTCAGGCTCAGGGCCCTCTTGTGCTTGCTTACTGGGCTCATGTGGCTCTGATATGGCCTTCAGTGCTGCAGCCATGTTCTGAGATTTTCTTGTAGGTCTCCAATGCCTAGTGAGGAGTGTGGACCGGTGGCCGAGAAGCTCTGTAAGGAAGGGGCTGGGGAGGCCCAACTCCTCACTACACTAGTTTTCTTACTGGCAATTCAGCAAAAGGCTTATTTTTGACTGGCTTGTTATTTTTTCTTGAAAGCTATAGGCACCTTATTATGCCTTTGCATATGTGCCAGGATTTTTTAAACTTCAAATGAATGTGGCAGATGTTCATAAAAGTTTAGAAAAAGCTACCATAGGAAGACTTTTTAACCATTTTTACGACACTCAAATTTGTGCACAAAAAGAAACATAAATTATAACCTAGTATTCTCATTGGAAGGAAAGTTATTTTGAGGAAAGACCTACTTCTAGTCTTCAAGTTCAAGCAAGATGCCATTGCTGTTTGCTAAATGATAACCTTGTCACTATAAAGAGTCCATTTTTCTTCCAGTGACAAGTTTGTAGCTGTTCTTCTTTCCTCTCCTTCCTTCTGCGTCTTGATATTCTTTCTCTCATTTAAGCTATTGGAGGCTAGTGGCAAATGAGCAGAATAGCCAAGGGTATTGGCATAGGCCTAACTGCTTCTTGGAGAGAATGATCATGTTAGTTGGCAGCTAGGAAATCCCAAAACATGGCCAGATTACATACTGACTATTTCCTTTCATTCAACTGAGCTCAATTTAGTTCAAGACACATTTATTCAGTCCCCTCTCTATGCCGTATCTGGTAGCAGGTGCCAGGTCATCTCTTGTAGTTGGTGCTTCTCCTATTTGTAAATGAAGAGCTTCCTCATATGCTTCAAAACAGTGCTCTATGCAAACCTTAGAGTGACATGGGGAGGAGGTACATCTAGAAGGTGTTTTATGTCACACTCTTGTTGGTAGAATGGTCAGGAAGGTGGAGGGAAAGGTGATAACAATGACATGTTTCTGAAGAGAGGCTCAGACTAGCCTGTAATTGAGACTCTGTTGTCTGTATGCAGAGGCAGGATGTTTGGAATGTGGGTCCTGGAGTCTGGCTTTCCTACTTCCTGCTCAGGTGATCTTGGGCAAGGATGTCAACTGATGAGCCTCTTATTTTCTCACCTGCAAACTAAGGGCTGAGTACCCTGGATGGAATCATTTGAAAGATCTGGTGAGACAGTATAGTGTCTAGCACATAAAGCACTCCATAGAATCAGTAGCCATGGCTGCTTCTCTTTGTTCATTTAAACTCATTTATATTGCTAAGCTGGTGGCTTTGAAATAATGATATGGGAACTCTTAGGTTCCCCAGAGAAACAGTCTTAGCAAAATTGGCTTGCACCTACCTGGTGTCCTCTGGTTTACACTGTCCTAGGGTTGGGAATTACACTTCGTAAGATTCAATCAATATCCTTCCAGACCCCTGCTTGACCACATCCTTGCATTTGACTATTATGTTTGTTTTATTTTTTCCTTGAAAAGTTCTGGCAGTGTATTATGGCTTTGTGTAAGTGCTGGATTTCTTGACCTCCCAGTGAATGTGGCATTTGTGAAATTTCATCTCTCTGGGTCTTACTGTCTTCATCTAGGAGAGAGCACTGAGTACTGTAGGTGTTCATTGTGTCCCATTGTCTTGCCTGTGGCAGGGACACGGTGCACTGCCCTTTCCACAGTAAGGTGTTGAGAGGCTTTTATGCTCATGTTCCATATCTCATAGTGGCTGTGTCCAGTCTCTACCTTCTTGGAGGTTTTCCTGAAGCAGATGCAGACAGGTAGAAATTAATGGGTGAATTTAGGTTGCCATCAGCTCTGGTAAGAGGCACCAGCCCTGGCCTGAAGGGCTGAAGCCCACACTTCTCAGATAAAGAGATGCATTGGCTGAAGCCCAACCAATAGATCAGGACTAGGAAAGCCAGGAGCACAGAGCACAGCATCTGCAGCACCTAGAAATGGAGAACAGGACTTCCCAGGCACCATGAGGAGTTCCATGTCAGCCAGGAGCCTAAAGGGGGAGGCCAGCCATCCAGGGCTTTGTAAGCTGCATTAAAGAGTCTGAACTTTATAGGGCAATGG
>LZPO01118993.1:0-11865 GCA_001675575.1 Neotoma lepida | reverse complement strand
GGGAGCTAGGAAATGGTATCAGTAATTTCACACAAGTAGTTTTCTTCCACAAGAAGCTGAGATAAATGGACATGAGACTTTGAGGAGCCAGCGGGTGGTGCTTGAAACACGCAGGAGGCCCAGAGGGTCCCTGACAGTCATGCTCTGACAGCAGCAGATGGCATGCACTGGAGGAAGGGGAAAATAAGGTCAGGGAGGCGGGCTGTGGGAGCTTGCATTCAAGGCTGAAGAACTGCCACGGAATATTTTTGAAAGGTGTGAAATAATCAAAACTGTACTTCACTGTGATTAAAGCTGGCATGGTGTGAAGGTGTCAAGCCTGGGTGACTGGGAAAATGGTGGTATCATTAACCCAAAATGAGAACATGAAAATCAGGTTTTATGTGGAACATGATAAGTTAGGTTTTAAATGAATTGATTTTGAGGTGCTGGCAGAATATTCAAACTGTTTTGTTCAGGAAGGAGTGGGAAATATAAAACTATGAAGTCTGCAGTTTAATTCAATTCTACAAATAAAGTGCTAAGTACTAAGTGGTAGGCACTGAACCAGCCCTCAGATGCTGTTCTATGGGACTTACCACCTGAGAGTGATTTTCATCCATGATTAGTCACTACCTGTACGTGAATGAAGCAGAGTGCTAGCCTCCTGTGTAGCACAGTGCCAAGAGGGATTGGAATCACAGCTGTGGCTGCTAAGTGAGGACCCAGAAGGTTATCACTTCATGGGTTAACACCCTCATTTATATTTAAGTTCCTGGTTACATGTTTTATTTGTGCTTTGAAACACTGAGCCCCATAGATACCACAGTAAACAGTAGAGACTTGTGGACCAGCATTTTGGATTTTTCAGAATGTTCTTGGTTAAACGTACTTCACTATTGTCAACCTTACCTAAACAAAGGGATTTATGGATTCTGGTCTTTAGTTCATTTCTAGTATGACTTTCTGCCCGAAGTGCTGTAAAAGCATTCACTCTCTTTTGCTTTGTTTCTAAAGAAATATAGGGATTTATGCTATAAAAACATGGTGCTCCTTCTGCATGCCTTCCCCAGTCTGCTGCAGAAAAATACATTACTATTAAGGAGTAGAGACAGTTTAAAAAGTCTTAATTGCAGTAACAACAATATGTTTTTGAAAGAAAAGGAGAAAGGATATTAAGGGAAATCTGAATGAGTAGAAAGTGGTAGTGGTGGGGAACTGACATGCTTCAGAAGCCACAGAATAACAAAAATGAAAACGGGAGACAAATGAACTTCCAATGAACTCATTAACAATTGCAAATGAAAAAAAAAGTCTGGAGGCAAAAATGTACTCAATTCTCTCAAGAGAACAATGAGGAACTCTCATATCAACCACTGCTACAAAATATTGGCAAAATAAATATAGAGAACCTCAAATGAAAGCTGGTATTAGGTAACCTGAGAAGGATTTTGTGTAGGAAATAAGGGATTTATAAAGAGTTTGAAAACTAAATATGAATTTAGGTTTACTAGCAACCACTACTTTGACTGAATATCATTTTGCTAGCTGTGTGGAGGCCTTTACCTAGATCCATCTTCTACAAAGTCATCACAACCATTTGGAAAGTCTGGGAAGATGGAGATCAGGAGGTGATGTGCCCAAAGACCTCCAGCTGCTGAGCAGCAGACAGGATGTTTACAAATGCCTTTCTGAGTCTAGAGCTCATTTCCTCCAGCTAGTTTCTTAGTTCCGAAGTGTTAAGTAACAACTGACAAGTGTTGAGATCCTTAACTTTGTTGATTTACACTTGAGTGCTAGGGGAAGTTCCATAAGGCACAAAGCCACAGTAGTTCTCATGGTTGGAACCTGAACCAAATAAGATGTGAGGACAACTGAAATTCACTGGGAGCCAAATGCCTATTGCTATTGCAAGGACCTGCCAAATAAAGACATGCAAGTCACTCAGAGATGAGTCCTGTAGAATATTATTTTAAGATGTGTTATTTGTTTATGCTGTGGAACATTTGTTCTAATGACGTAAAGACGTGTTGCATTCTTTCATGTTGAATTTGTTTAACTCTGTGAATTTGTGTTACTGTGCCTGTCTAAAATACCTGATAGTCTAATAAAGAGCTGAACGGCCGACAGCAAGGCAGGAGAAAGGATAGGCGTGGCTGGCAGATATAATATATAGAAGGAGAAATCTGAAAGGAGAGAGGAAGAAGAGGAAGTGAACAAGGAAAGGAAGACGCTAGGGGCCAGCCACCCAGCCTCACAGCCACCCAGCCACCAGCCTCACAGCCAGTCAGTCAGGGAGTAAGAGTGAAAGTAAGATTTATAGACGTAAGAAAAGGAACAAGCCCAGAGGCAAAAGGTAGATGGGATAATTTAAGTTAAGAAAAGCTGGCTAGCAACAAGCCAAGCTAAGGCCAGGTACTTATAAGAAAGAATAAGACTCCATGTGTATTTATTTGGGCACTGGGTGGCAGGCCCCCCCACAAAAGAGTAAAAAGAGAAAAAACAATCAAGGAATATTTGTTTTCACTGCATAAAGATGTGTCACTGTGATTTGTTTAATAAAGAGCTGAATGGCCAATAGCTAGGCAGGAAAGAATGGGTGGAACTTTCAGGCAGAGAGAGGAACTCGGGATGAATCTAGATGCCCCAGCAAGACACTAATGAAGTCAGGTATACAGTACAGAGGAGAGGTAACTCCACGTGGCAGAATGCAGATTAATAAAAACTGGTTAATTTAAGTTATAAGAGCTAGTTGGGAAACAGCCTAAGCTAAGATCAAGCTTTCATAATTAATAAGTCTCTGTGTCATTATTTATGAGCTGGTGGCCTAAAGGAAAGTCCAACTAAGTGGTGATTCAGCAGCTGCCTCCCCAACAGCCTGACCAAACAATCAGTGAGCTGAATACCCCGAGGAACCAATGATCATTGCTTTTGAACTTGAGAATTGAGATACTACATGAAGAGGTCTTTAGGACCACATATGTGTCTTTAGCCATAAACCCACAACTGTGAGAAGACAACTAGGAGGATGTGATCACCCATCCATATAAACTACCCCCATCTGGGCAAGACAGCTCATTAGTAAGAAGCTACGATTCTCAATTTGGCTAGATCATCATAACAAAGTTCTAGCCCTACCACCACCTTGCCTGTTGACTAGCCAGATTATACTTTGTAGTCAATTGACACAGCCTTCTACATAGTAAGACCCCCCCCCCATGACCCACCCACTGGTAATTGCCACATTTAGGTTAAAGCCCCACGGTCAGTAAAACCACCATCATTATCATTCTTTATTACCACTAGTCAATAGCCAAGGCTCCTGATCTTTATTCCTCCCATTAGCACCTCACTAGTACCTCAACTTTGTCAACAAGCATTTCCTTCATCTTAATGTAATATAGGCTCTCTCTGGAAAGGCACAGATGATCCCTACTGCCATCTTCCACTAAACATTGCTAATTTTCTCAAACTTCATGTGCCTAGAATCTAACAGGTGAAAGGCAGGGGCACCCCTGCTTTCTCTCTGATCATGTTTGTAACTATGCCAATAGTACCTCTACATAAAAGTACTCTCCTTTGAAACCCATGACATTTGGATGCACGAGTGCCATCCCTCAGGGTCAATGTTATTTTATGTACCTGTTCACCTTGTCATCCAAAATAGACTGTGGAATTTGATTCAATCTCATAGACGAGTTCAGCAATCATCTTGCTTGAATTCACTTTCAATGAAAATGCTAACTTCTTCCCTGCAATGGCCTACTCCTTGGGCTTTATGACACCAGATTGCTTTGTAGTCATTGGCACAGCCTTCTGCACAGTAAGACACCTTGGTTCCATTACTACTTCTATGGCTACTATTTCTCTAGCTCTTTCTGATTTTCCTTGCTTTGCCCCACTTCTGATAACCATTCCTTGCTTTCACTGGAATGACTTATCCACTCTCTTGGCTCCCTATACTTAAGACTCCTAATTTCTTAACCACCATCACAAAATCTAGCTTAGAGCTCACATTAGGACCCTTAAGCATTCTCCTGTTCAGACTAGAAAGTTTGCTAGAATACATGATATTCTGTGATTAAACTGTAAGTATCTTGTACAAATTGGAATGGGTTGGCTATACTATCCTCTACTCCATCACACACCAGACAAGGCAATGTAGATGTTGTTCTACTATAGATGCATAGATGCATTTAATATAATATGTACAAACCTGTGTTTATAATTTTGCTCCAGCCATTGCCTCTCTCATCTCAGTGATGACAGGCTTCACTTTTTCAAGCCAGAAGCCTATCTGTGGTTTGAAACAGCAGCTGAAGGTAAATACACAGAGAAAGCTCGATGCACCTCTAAGCACTGAGTTCCTAGTCTGTTCTAACTAGAGGGATAGGATTCCTATACAGCTAGGTGGCAATTACAAATTCCTGCCAAGGAAGAACAACTGCAAATGCTCCTTTATCTCAAATGTTAGGTAGCTTCAGTCACAGCAGATGTGACACTGATTTGGATCACCATCTAATCTACTACACAGCTTTCTTAAATATTCTGGAACATCTGGAACATGCTGCTCAGGAATACTTTTCCTTTCCAGTAACCTAAAATAAATTTTCCTAAGTAAGGAAACTCGGAAAATAACTTGAGTTCACTAATGAATGCTTCCATAGGGAAGCAAGTATTCATTTTGTCATCAGGCATCAAAATGGTACCCTTCATAGTTTACTCTGAAAATGACTGGCTTTCAGTTACTTCACCCTTTCTGGCTCTCTGTTGATACCACTAAATCTTGCTTAGAAACTGAAGTTTTACATGGACTCTTATGGCCTAGTGAAGCAAGGGAAAGAAACAACTTTGTGTGCTCTTTGTGATTACATTTCTTTATCTCCATTCAGCATGAGACAGTAGATAGGCTGGCATTATGATCAAAGATTTGCAGAAACTGGGGCTGGGGTTCAAGCCAAGGAGTAGAGGACACTTGCTTAGCAGGCAGGAGACTCTAGTTTGGTCCTTAGTACCACAAAAACTCCTGAAACAACAAACTTCCAAACCATCTGAAATGAACTGATTACAGACGAACCTCTTCTCTAGAGTTGAAGATATTCTGTTTTATTTCCTGGAAGTTTAGTGTAATTGTTTTGCTCTGGTCTCACAATCTGAAATTAGTTATCCATCACACCTATAGAAACAAACAATGTTCTGTGCTTCAATGTATTTATCAAGCTTGTGTATTCTAGTTTCATCTTTCCTGCAAGCAATTTGGTCATATTAGTACTGTAATCAGGGAGTAAGTATCAATAGTCAAAGTTGAAATTAGACTGATTTGAGGGAAAACGTCCAATGAGAACGGAGATTGTTACTAGCTAAAACGGGTGTATATTATAAATGAATCTAAAATATCTCTGTCCCTTGTTCCTACGGATAACTGAGAGTCAGCTGTGCACACATCTGTGAGTGTTTAGAAACATTTCCCATCTGTGAGAAGCTTATGGGTTATAAATGGTGAGCTAATTAGTGAAATGCTAGTCATTTCTACTGACAATTGTAATGGATAAAGATTTTATCCAGGTTAAATTGATTGCGAACCTTGTTGATCATAGGAGGCAATTCTACCTTTTACGACAGACCTAAGTAGTTACACTACATTGAACATGCACCACGGTAAATATGAATTATAACTATATAAAGCTGCTAGTTAACACATGTTAATGAATAATGAACTCAGTTCATAATATTGACTAAAATGTGTATTGAGTATTTGTCAGGGAAAAGACAGAGCTGTTCCTCTGTAGACAATCAACCAATTCTGTAATATATGACCTTTCATCCGGGTTTACACACGTACTAAGCACCTTCCATTAAAGGAAATTAGGAGTATAGCTTTAGCAAGTAGTCAACATGAGTAATTGTTCAAATGAAAAGGTTTTTCTACATACATTCTTGCAAATGTATGTATTTTCATAGGTTCCTCACATTGGTGTCTTTTTCTAAGCATCTCTTATATTTTTCAATTGATCAAAGACACGTGTTTGTGGGGGGGGGCAGTGTTCTTGAAAAATAGCTCAGTAGTTAAAGCTCTTGCATTGAAAGAGCAAGGACACTAATTAGACCCTCAGAACGCATGTAAAACAAAATTGGTGTGGTACACGTGTGGAATCCCAGTGCAGGGGAAGCAGCCATGAGGATGCCTGGGGCATGCTGATTAGTCTGGCCTAATAGCATCACAGAAAAACTTGTTCTTTGGCCTCTGCATGTATATACATGCACATCACCTCCACCATCTTCACCACCTCCACCACCACTACCACCAAACAACTATAGTGCATGAAAAACATTGTAAACAGCTAACTATGAATTTGTAATATGAACAAATAAGAAACATATGAGAGACATTCAACCTAACTGCCAAATGAGTAAAATGACATATAATAAAACTTACATTGTACTAGAGAACACGGTCCCAGATGAGTATGGAGCTAAGCAAACTTCAGTTGTTTAGGTTAAAACACAGAAGAGTTTCATTTAAAAATGAATTTACAGACTACAGATGTAATTTTCCATGACATATGGAATCTGACTGGCAGATGAAAACTGTGCTCTAGGAAGGTCACTCACTCGCTGGCTGTCATTCAGATACTGGGAGAGAAGGGGCTGAGTCGTTGCCTGACCTCTAAGCTAAAGTAGTAACATCACATGATCACACTTGCATTCAAAGAGAGCAGCAACCTTGTCTACAATGCTTAGAATCTTGGGAAATGAAAACACACACACATCTTAATTACTTGCTTTGTCTTTTTACACATCATATGCCTCTATTTCTACTTAATTTTGTTCTACTTAGAATGTGTAACTTACATGCTGTCTGTCTCCAGGGTGACTACAAGGCCACACAGGCAGGGTATATGCTTACTTTGTTTCTTGCTGTATCCCCAGGGCACCAGATACCAGCATGACATAATATGCACTACATAAACATTTGCTCAAGTAAAGTTTTGATAGGAAGGACTTTTTCTACCAATACAATAATAATTCCATTAATGAATGAGGTATTCTGATGCTCATTATTATAATTTTTTTAGGTCAGAAAGTTAATTGTAAGAACAAATCACAAGGGAGCCTTGGGAAAGTCTTTCAAAATGCTAGATAAGGTATAATTAGTGCTTAAAAAATACTTCAAGAAATGACTAATTACTAACTACAACATTACCATGTATGCCAAGAAACCAAACATTGGGCAAACTTCAACAATGGTATTCTCAGCTTTGGAACTGAGTATCTGGGCTAATTTCAGCTGAATAAGAAAGGATGGGATTGGTTTGCTGTCTGAAGTGGGGGATAAGATATAGTCCCTCATTTATCCCCACTGAACCCAGAATCTCACTCTGATTTTCCAGGAATGGACCACCTCCCAAGTCACTACTTGAGCTAATAGCCATGGTTTGTTTTCAGTTGTCCTTGGTTTCTACTTACAAAAATGACTGAGTCTTTCATAACAAGGGAGTTATTCTTTGCATTCTTTAATGAAAGAAATAATATTTATTGTGCAATTGTGTTTTATATCTCTACCAGTTCCAGCCAGGCAAATTCATCTCCCAGATTAAAACAATTTAAAACAAAACAAAAAAAATCTATGTGTCCTAAACACAAGCAGCTTCCACAGTCATAAAAGTGCTCTCTCTCTCTCTCTCTCTCTCTCTCTCTCTCCACACTCAGTTCACTCCAAGGTTCTATTCATCTTCTCTCTGAACTTCCTTTTGAATCTATCTTGTCTTCTTAGTTCAAGTATTCCACTCCATTACCCCTTAGTTCAGGTCTTCTACATTTAACTGGTACACCACTGCAAGAACTTAACTAGTCTCCCTCCTTCTAGTCCTACAACCTCTATTCCATCCGTACTTCGGCTACAGAGCCAGCTCGTTCACAGCAAACTCAGACACTGTCCTGCTTGCCTTGGACTTATTCCCACAGGATGGGGCCAAAGGACAGCTGGCCCTCCTCGACTTCCAGTATGCCTCATCTTTCAACATAGCTCCACCCAAACATCATTCCAACATCAGAGTGCCAATCTAAGAGAAAACCAGCGGAACTCTTTGGCTGTCATTCAAGGGGAAAACTTTCATCATCTTTACCAAACCCAGATAAGAGAAAGTATGTCAAAGTGGGGATGCTGGTTCAGACCCAGACAGGACAGAACCAGGAAGAGGACACAAGATGGCCTGCAAAACCTGGGAACTCTCAAAACAAACAGGAAGGAGTAAGCAGAGAGAGGAAGAGAATTACAACTCTGTGCTGGAATTACTGAACACACACAGACACGCACACACAGACACACACATGAGATGAGAAGTACTCAGTGGTTCAGTTGTGCTAGATTTTATATAAATAGTTATTTCTTTGCACACCTGAAATAGCTGTCAGGACTATAAAATTCCAATTTGTTCCAATATACAAACATGTAAAACAAAGTTGACAACATGTCACATCTTGTCTTATGACCTGTCTCTTATACACATCTAGATGTGTATAAGAGACAGATATAAATAGTTATTTCTTTGCACACCTGAAATAGCTGTCAGGACTATAAAATTCCAATTTGTTCCAATATACAAACATGTAAAACAAAGTTGACAACATGTCACATCTTGTCTTATGACTGGACTAATTTACTTTCCAGCAGGTCAGCATAAATAGGACATATACAAGAGGAATTCTTGTCCCTTAAACATGAATTATCTACATATTTTAGAGATGCTTATTCAACACATGCTATAGAAACATACCACATTAAAAGCAGCAGACATTAAAAGGTCTCCTAAGAAACTGATGTTGGAGAAAAGCTTTATGTTTATGGGATCTATGGAGAAACAATGGGATGNTTCCTGTTTCTGTACAAAGAAGCAGATTTTGTATTTTAAACAGCCTATAATGAGTGAAGTAAGACACATTTTTAGTTCACAAAGGTCCTGGTAAGTTTTTAGGAGGAAGACAAGCATACATGTTCTCTCTCTCTCTCTCTCTCTCTCTCTCTCTCTCTCNCACACACACACACACACACACACACACACACACACACACACACCACACTCAGAGATCTACATTAGCGAGCTTGTAATGTTCAGATGGAAAAATTTATGTCTCTAGGCATTCCTTTAATTCCAGGAATGGAAACACTGCTAAGATCTCCCATTGCCTTCTCTTCTCACCTTGTCCTTTAGGAGCTGAGGAGTGAAAGTTGAGTTACTGTTCTATTTCTGCTATGTCACAGTACAGGCTAAGGTAGGATAATGGTAAATATAAAAAAGGGAGTTTTCTCACAAAGGAAAGAAAAGATTCAAAACCAGTATTTCTTGTCATGCTCCCTACCAAATAAATTAGCAATTCTGAACAAAGCTTGGTATCTCTTCGATTCTTAAGAGTTGTTAAAAACCACAGTGCCTTCAACGCAACACAAGGCAACGATGCTCCATGTCCTCAGACTGAAGGGTGGGACACTTTTGTGTGTTAAATGGAATACATTAGAACATTGCAAAACCCAAAGGCCATGTTCCTTAGATCAAGCTCCATTAGCATCCTTTGGAAAATCTTTTCCTGGTGAAAGGACAGCAGAGTTAGGGTACTTTCTTAAGGATGAAAGAAATGGCAATTCCAGTGATTCTAAATGACATTCTAATCCACCTCAGTGGGAAACAAAGAATACAAGCAACAGTCACAGCGCAACAGACTACTGTGTCATTTTAAAACATTTAAGAGAGTGAACATTTATCTAATGAAAATATCCAATGTATTCAAAAAACAGTGATTACTATCAAAAGGCACTGTTCCTTAATTGAAAGAGCATGAGCAGTGTTGGTCCTTAACAAATATTAAAATAAATAATAGAGGAAAAAGGTTATGAAAAATATTTTAGCCTCATGTGATTCCAGTGGAAAACACATTATAATTAACGTTGAGAAGCCAGAGATCATACACGCAATGCAGCTGTAGTAGAGTTGTCACTATTTCTCAAACAGAACTGGAATGTGGTAGAAAGCTGTAGTTTTCTTAGTTGTAATGGAATATTATTTTAAGGTGTGCTTCTTTTGTTTATATTGCATTTGTTTAACTCTGTGAAGCTGTGTTACTGTGCCTGTGTAAAACACCTGATGGTTTAATAAAGAATTGGCCAATAGCAAGGCAGAAAAAAGGATAGGCGGGGCTGGCAGGCAGAGAGAATATATAGAAGGAGAAAACTGCGAAGAAGCGAGATCTAAGATCTAGGAGCCAGAGAAGGAGGAGGACTCTGGGGGCCAGCCACCCAGCTACATGGCAAGCCGCGGAGTAAGATTTACAGAAATTAGAGAAAAGGAAAAGCCCAGAGGTAAAAGGTAGTCGGAATAATCTAAAGTTATGGAAAGCTGGCTACAAACAAGCCAAGCTAAGGCTGGGCATTCATAAGTAAGAATAAGCCGCTGTGTGTGATTTATCTGGGAGTTGGGTGGTGGCACCCCCCAAAAAGGTAAAAAAACCCAACAATACTTAGTTCTTGCCCTGTGAATGAAAATAAACCTTTTTTTGTTCCCCAAGTACTCTTCCCAGGACTGACTCTGAAGTTGAGTTAAAAGGAGGAGCTATCACAGACTTAGAATTTTCAACTGTCAGTCAGATAAGAGCTGGAAAGACTGTGGTGGGAATCTCTGCTGCTCCTAAGGCAGCAATCCTTCACACAGCACTCGACTGATACTGACAGAACCTCTGATTCAGCACTAATTCCACAAAAATGTTTCTGCTTTGCAAGAGTTCCTTCCTGAATAGCACTAATAGCTTAAAAATAAACATGCAGAGAACTATATTGGACTAAAATTACTGGCTCTTCTAACCATTAATGATAATTATTATTGGACGCTGTATTGTGACAATTCGCTCCGTTTAGGCAATAACCTCCAACAGCAGTTAGTCATCCATTTTGTGAGCATACAACTCCGTCATATTCTCCCTGCCTCCAGGCATTCCAGTCTGTATTAAGGCTGCCCTCAATTTTAACTCTGTTAGTATTATGTTGCTTCTAATTTTGTTGAAGAACATTGGATATCTGAGAAAGGAAGCCATCCAGGAAACAATATTTTAAAATTCTATTACAAAATAATGCCTAATTTCATCTAAACACTAATGCCAATTCATACCATTACATATAAATATTCAATTTCTCTGCTTAATTTTCCATGTTTGCCCTGGGGTATATTTGTTTGGTATCAAAATACTACTGAGCTGATTTTTTTTTTTTCCTCTTCTTGAGATAATGGCTTTAGATTTTCATGGGAAAATCCAAATCCAGTTAATGGGAGTCCTTCACCTTTAAGGATCAAATATCAGAATGACCCAAAATAGGGAGAGAAAAGAGACGGCCTATTAGGGAAATTATAAAACTTTGTTGTATCTCTGGCCTTCTGACACTGGTATTTTCAGCTGTAAAGATATACAAATGGCACCACAGCAGGACCCCAGATGATAAGCTGAGAAACACAGTGCTAGCTCTAGACCCATCATGCAAGTCAGTCCTGGAGCTTCTGCCAACCACACCGCTCCTCCTGTCAGACCAACACAGTCTAGAAGATCCAGGTCGTTTACTGAGGAATATGCTTAGAGTGAATTTTTCCTAACAAATATTTTTGTCAATAATTTTACTCAATCATTAATTCTTTTTCAACACACGTTGGCCATTTTGTAAACGCATGTTTTGAGATAAAGGGAAAAAAGAAAAACTTTTTTTTACTCTATCTTAAAAATCACACCTTTAATCCCAGCTCTCCAGAGGCAGAGGCAGGTGGATCTCTGAGTTCAAGGCCAGCCTGGTTTACAGAGTGAGTTCCAGGAGAGCCAGGACTACACAGAAACCCTGTCTTGAAAAAAAGA